>VYZS01032282.1:3318-17768 GCA_013400695.1 Neodrepanis coruscans | reverse complement strand
ATAAATCAGCGCTAATTGCAGTCTAGGGCTGTGATTCTAGAGGGGCTGCTTAAGCACCGTACAGTGACCCCAACCGCCTGGTTGTTAAAGCCAGTGTCAAAACTCCCAAGGACATCAAGAGACACAGGGCTGAGGCTGCACTCTTGCCTGCTTTAACACCAAATACCTTGTTACCCCTTGAAGGAAACAAGATGGATAAAGTGATGTGGTGAGCACTGTGGTGAGCCCACCTTTGGCAGGCAATACCTTTGCTTTCTATCTACAGGAGACAGGTACAAAATTGCTCTGGTGATCTTGGAGAAGATGGGGTAGCTGCCGGTTCAGGTACTTGTTCTTTACCAGCTTTACCCATGACAAGATCTGCCATCCACTGTGACAAGGTCCATCTCCTGGCTCCATGGTTGGTGCTCTATGATGGCGCCAGCCAGACTGACTGTTTCCACCATGGCCAAGTAAATTGTTCTTTTGTTGCTCTTACCTGTGATGATTCTTCTTTTTCCGTGCCTCCCTCCAGAGACAGTGGTTGCCACCATATGGGCAATCATATGTTGTCCTGGCTTAGCCACCTTTGTCACAGGAATGCGGAAGGATCAGCAGAACACAGTGTTTACAACAAAAAAAATTTCTATTATATCAAATTTTATTTCAATTTTCTTCTCACTGAAACTATATTTGAAATGAATGCAATTTTAAATATAAATGAAATAAGTATAATATAAATTTCATATTTTCCTTATAAGGGACAGGCAGGAAAAGGTCATTTTAAAAACCCAACTAACTTGAAGACTTGAGTATTGGATGATTTTGAAGAACATTTCTTGTCTGCTATAAAGGGAATAACTTTTTCTTTGGAAAAAAAACCAGGGCAAATATTGAGAATAACATTGGTGCAAAGGCACAAATAGGACCTGCAGGAAAACAAGGGGGATGGCCTTCCTCTCATTTGTACCTGGGGAAAATGCTAACAAGAACTGTGGGCATGAATTAAACTGAAATGGCTGTGGTGGATATGTGACTTGAGCTGTGGGAGGTGACAAGGACCTGAGAGAGGCAAGCCCCAGTGTTCCTTTCCCTGTGCACACCAGGCTCATGGAAAAAGACATTCCCCTACATTAAATTAAGGGACTGGAAAGCTGAGCAAGTCTGGGCAGGGGGTGAGGTGGGAGGTAATGGGGCTGAATTGGAAGTGGATGCTCTCTGCTGGGGTTGTTGCCTCTTCCCAAGATCTGTCAAGGACCAGGTGATGCCTTCTGCACCTTTGGGTATGGCAGCACTGGGCCAAGCTTTGCCCTTGTAAGATGAAGACCGGGTGCTAGGTGCCATTTTCTCTGTTTTAATTAATGCTTTTAATTAAGAGAAATTAAAAGCAACTTTTGGTCAGGCATTAAACCTGATGCTGAGAAGCTGACACCAATCACTCCCATACTTGACCCCTTTGTAGAAATTCATAAATACTGGCTAACTAATCCTCTTCGTTTGGCTGGGGGAAGGAACAGGCAGGGATTTTCCCCCTCATCCCTCCTACCTCCATTTTGTATAGATTTGATGGGAGGTAGGATCCTATTTTCTCCAGGTGACAGTAGCCAGGAATGGGCCTGGCTGTGTCTGTGTGGTGACACGGCATGGGATGGGGCAACAAGGCCAAGTAGGACACAGGTGAAGACCACAGCCTTGGCTTAGGAGAGAGATTTATAAGTAGCACACCACATTGCTCTTCTATTTATAAACAATCGGAAATGTCTTGATGCCAGATGCTCAGCTGGTGTAAATCAGCAAAGTACCACAGATTTATACCAGCTGGAGAGCTGGCCCCTGTGCCCTAACGGGAAGGGGGTGGGGGAAAGGGAAAGAGGCTCTTTCTGTCAACTGCTCCACTGACTGACCTTCCTTCTGGGTAAATATCTCCGTATGTTAACAAATGCTAATTAAAACCAAAAGCACAGAGGATCTCTCAGGAAGTGTGTGTAACAGGAGCACCCCAGGATCCTGCACTGCTGTAATCTTTCTCCTCCCACTGGATCTCACCTTTTATTTGGTGTTGCACTTCTCTGAGTGATATTCAACCTTCCTCCTGGTGCTCTTTGCTGGAATTTTGCCATGCATACAATATTGCTGTGATGGGTGTAGGACTGGTGTCTACAGACACCTGGGGGCAAGCCCAGATGTTTCACTGGTCAAGGAGGAAGATACATTTTGTTGCAGCACGCCTTGCAGTCATGTAACTGTGCTCATCAATCAGGAACTTCAGGGGAATGGACTCTGCAAATGTCAGGTGATCTCCAGGTGACCACCAACTTCTCTGTGGACTGGGATAGCTCTGAGTGTGATTGTTTCTAGGGAACAAAGGCATTATGTCTTAAAAAAAAAAAAAGCATAACTGTCTGTGAAGCTCCAAAGATAATAATAAACACAAGTTTGCCTTGAGGTGAAGATGAAGTTTCAGAAGTGGATGTTCAAAATATCTGTTTGTACAAGGGCTAGAGTATCTCCAGGGGAGGCTGTGCGCTGGAGCTGTCATGCTGGTATTAGACTGATGCTTTCCTGATGGATAGGATCGAGTATCCAATTCCTGTGTTGCCAATAATAGCCATTGCACTGTTGTAAGATGTAGGGATAAATATATTACATATTCTCAACATGTCATACCATAGCCAAAACTTCTTGGGGAAAATTCAGGTATATGTGATGTATTTCCAGAGAGATCCTAGCATTTCATAAGGGGGTCCATGCACTGATTAGCAAATCACTGATGTGTTCTCCTTTTACTCAAAAGAATAAAGATTTATTAGAGTTTTTTAATTGTCATTGTTTGCATTTGATAGAGCTGGCTTATGTGTTTGTATTAGAAATAGACCCAAGAGGGTTGCAGCAATTTACACTGGCAGAGTAACAGAGGTAAATGTGTCCAAATGTAACATATCTCTTTATTTCTTAGTAAGTGTATGTTCCCACTATTTTTATGTTAGTGGCAAGAATATTGTACATTTCTTGTGGGTGAGAGGTGGGTATAAAGTGCTGTTTTCCCATCACATCAAGTCAGCCTAATATTTTTGCAGTAGTAGAAAGGCAATATATGCAAGAAAATAGGGGTGAGTTGTAAAGCACCAGTCCAGCATTGGTCTGTATACAAAAGGAAGGTAATCTGGGTACCCCAAAGAATGGGAAGTGGGAAGATCCTGCCTAGAGCTCAACTTGCCCAGCAATGCCCCAAAGAAGATTCTGTAACTTGTATGTGTTTTCTCATCAGCTGCTGAAGTATTTGGCTTGGATACAATTTTGGAGATTACAGTCTATTACTCCAGGTCTAGCTTTTGTCTCAAGTGACACTTAATGGTGAGCAAATTGGCACTGAAGCCAAATTTGTTTTGTTGTGATGACTCTGCAGCAGGTACAGCTTTTGTAAACAGATGCTGCAAGAGAGGTGGGTTTTTTGCATCACTCTAGATCTCTTGAGAACTAAAGTGTTCAGGTGAATAACTGGTTGAGAGACAAAAGAAATACTGTTAACTGAGAAGTATTCTCAGACAGTCTCTCTTTATAAATTGATTACTTATCTCTGCCACTTTTCTAGAATTTTTGGCTGAAAGTATGCTACAGTGGTTCCTTTTCTATATGCTTAGTTGAAATCCATTTCATCTGTGCCACATATAACTCAAGTGCCTAACAGATATTTCACAACCAATTTTAGAATTTTTGTATTCATAGACTGGTCAGCCAAGTTTTGAAAAATATTTTAGTTGTTTTTTTTTTGTTTTTCATGAACTTTGTCCAACTGTTTGGTAGTGATGTTTCATTTTTGATAATAGTGTGTGCCTTACCTAGAGACCTGCCAAAACCCTTCCAGGAGCTTAAAGACCTGTTGAAGTCCATGCTTGCTGGAGCTTCCTTACTCTCCCATATGAGCAGTGCAGTCCTGTTACTTTTGTCTCTAACCTTTCTTCTGTATCTGAAGGGCTGCCTAGTCTCTGTAACCACCTGCTGCTAGGTTTCTCTTAATATGGATGTTCATTTTCAAATCTCTGTGAATGATCTAGGAATACTGTAACCTAACTTTTTTGGCCTGTTATATATAGCCTCTCTTCTGTTGTCTGCTGGGTAGTTCATCAGCATATGCATACTACTTCTATGGGCTGCTTGAAACCTTCAAGAATTGTATTTTGTTCTACAGCATTTCATTTTGCCATGGACATTAATTTTTCCTATCATATTTTTTTGCTGTGGTGGGTCACAGGGCTGTAGACTAGCCCTCTGACAGGAATCAGTGAAATTTGGTTGTATTATTCCATACCTCAACTGTACCGTTTCCACCCAGACTCTGATGAATGGCATGGTGAGCAGCATCACTGTAAGGTGGACTGGATTCTGACAGTAGGCAGATTGTACCTTGTTTTGGATTCTGTCCAGTTTTGTTGGCCTCATGTTCCTGGAGTTGAAGGACCTGACATTCCCCATCCAGCTGAAACATGCTACTGGTTTTTCACTGTAGTTGCTCTGGAGGCCTGGAAAGAAATTATGTTGGCAAAGTGGAAACATTTGCATCAGAGACACTGTCAGGATCTACAAGTCTGAGCACCTAGGACTTAAAAACACACCTGCAAACGCAATGGAAGTGATGCCGACACCAAACCAGTCATGGGTACTATGCTAACTCTGTGCTGGCACCCACTGTACCACCCACACGTCACTGTGATCGATGGTATGGGGGGAGAAATTGACACTGAAGTGTGTGCTCTGTATTACTACAAGGTGTCATGCTCACAGTCTCCAAGTTGTACCATGAGCTGTGTAGCAGCACAGTCTTTGTTAGGCCTCATCTCAGCAGTGATGCTGCATTAGTGTTGAAATATTGGTGAGGAAACACATGCATTCGTTCCATAATGTATCTCTCTAGATTGTGTTCAAGGCCCTATTTTGGGATCCTACCTGCTCCTGATCATTTCAACTGCCACAGTCCTGGCACAAGTGATAAAGAAAAGGGATTATTTGAAACAAATCACCTAATCTGTGGACAAAATCTTGTTATTACATTGAGCTGTGACTGGTGGAAATAGGCAGCAAATGCTAATCTAGTGTTTGTCAGCAGAATTTTGGTGGACAAGTAAATGGTAATGGGTTTCACCCTAGGCTTGCATCCTAAGCCAATTGCTGTGTGCAGGTAATAGCAGCCTTTTCAAGCTGTTCCACTGGGTTTAAGAGCAAAACCAAGAAGACTTCACTAGGGAACTTGATCTCTTGTAGTGTTTATTCTCACTAACCAAGATCAGCAATTAATATCTCTTTCAGATGGTGAGAATATCTTTCAGATGGTGAGAATAAACAGTCTTGTAGACTTGCAGAGGAAATGGAAATGACAAACGGATTTTAATTAACCTACTTCTCCTTGGCTTTTCTGCATAGTGCCAAAATATAACTATATGGATCCTTCAGTTATGTGCCCAGGCGTCTTTCTGAGCTGCTGGCTTTAGCTGAAAGCAGGCAAGTTTGATATGTATACCCAAGATATGTGTGTTTCTTGTGGGTTTGTTACCAGAAAGGTGTCTGAACCCTTGGTGTGTTTGCTCCATCTGCATATACCTTGATATTTTGAAGATAACCCTAATTTTAAACACAATCATATGATGAAGAAATCTTTAAATGATTGTCCTGGTTTTGGACGATATTAGGTTTTATCAATGGACAAGAGACGGATAGGGAAGGCAGCAATTTATTAAAAGATAGATATATGGGGGAATAAATGGGGGTAATTGCCCAATTATGACCAGCCTNTCCCAGGCCGAGCTATAGTCCAGCCCCCCTTCCCAGCATTCCTTCTGGGTCTCCCGGGCTGATGGGAAAAGGACCTAGGCAAGAGTAACCTTGATAACCTGGCTACTCCTCCCAGCTAAAATGTAGGCACAGGAGAAGGAGTTTTT
Organism: Neodrepanis coruscans; assembly: GCA_013400695.1. Lineage (NCBI taxonomy): Eukaryota > Metazoa > Chordata > Aves > Passeriformes > Philepittidae > Neodrepanis > Neodrepanis coruscans. Next base: position 11,856 of record VYZS01032282.1, on the reverse strand, counting down.
TTTTTTTCCTTTGTCTTCCCCTGTGGTTTTAACCCAAACCATTACAATGATATTATTTATTGTCATAATACTGACCATTGCTCTCATTACAGTCTCAAGCAGTGCTTGGTCTTGCCTGATGCTTCATTTGATATAAAACAATATGGCAGAAAATATGATATATTCTGCAGCTGCCACATCGTATTCCAAAGGAAAAGGCATTAACCCTTTCTAGAAAAATCTCTATTGTGAAGGACAGATGTCTTTCTGGTCAGACAGTATGCTTAGGCTAATTATTTATGTCTGTACCTGTTTGCCAACCCCCCTTCTCATTGAGGTAAACTGGCACTGCTCCACAGAACTTGGAGAAGCTGTAATTGTCATTGCTGGAAGCAGATCATTTTGACCCTTTTTCTTGGACTGTGCTTTATTTTATCAACTTCATGTTGTCTGACATCTGGTCCCATGAAAGTGTTGAACCACAGTGATGGGATTCCATAAATATATTTCTCCCATAAGGAGATTGGCAGCATTCAAGCTGCAAAGTGTTTCAGAGCCACATGGGAGGAGGCAGGAACAAGGTGAGGGGGAGGCAAGGTGTCTTATTTCCCCTCTCACCTCCTTCATCTTGAGTCCTGATGTCCTCCAGGATATGCTTTTAGTGTTAATGGCAGAGGTGCTCCAAAGTGGCAGAAAATGTGGGCCCCAGATGTGCTAATTCAGTCTGGGCCAGGCAAGGGAATGCACGCATTATCTCACTCATCAGCATGTAGCTCTGACAGCTCCAGTTTAGGTTAAATCTCTGCCCCTGTATTTCTGCCCTTGCTCCCATCTACTGGCCCTGGCTAGATGTCCTCCCTTTGGTCCTTTGGCATGGGCACAGCTGGAGCATTGCAGTTCTGAGCTGGGGGAGCATCTGTGGCTCATCTGCCTCCTGAGCACTCCAAGCAGCCTTGAGCCAGGTCTGACTGCTGCTGCTGCTGCAGAGAGGAGATCAGAGGAGTTGTAATGTGAAACACAAAAGCGCTGTAGTGTAGGCAGCCATTTGGCAGTGATGGGTCCTGCCTTTAACCTGCTTGGAAAGGTGTGTAATTTGAAGCAAAAATGTTGCAACCCTTTCCATATACGCTTTACCATATAGACAGATGGCCTCATGGGTGATTAGAGGTACCACAAATGTCACAGTGTAAAAGGGGCAGGTGTATATATAATATGTATCACTGTCATAAAAGATGAGGAGGTTGCCCTTTCTTTTGTTCTGCAAAACACAGTCCTTGCAATCTGCAGCATGTGCTACTGTACTATTGATTTACTGCTTGATTATAATGACATTTCATAACACAAGTGTTATTAAATACTTGTTCATCTTCCTTAAGAATCATATTCCTCAAAATGTTTGAGCAAAATGCTTTTTGTTTATCTTTGAGCACCTATTAAAATAAACTCAAATGACTTGCTGTATCAAGGTTTTAATTACCAGTTGCTCTCCTTAACACAGGGCTTGTGGCTTCTTTCACATCCTTATGCAATTTCTGAAGCTTTACACAAGCCGAACTATACCTCCAGAGTGTTTCTGTCTCACCGCTTCCTTCTGTATGTCCCTTTCAATCTCAGTGCAAAGGGAACAAATACTTTCTGAAGTATGCCTGACTCAAAGCTAAGTGGATTTTGCTGGGGTTTGTAAGGGATGCAGATTAACAGCTATCCTTGCCAATTAGTGCAGAAAATGTTTTTCAGCATATAAGACATTGGTGAATGAGTGCTGTGTGCACTAGCTATATGCTTGTTATTAAACATCCATGTTGTGCCAGTGTTCAGAGGTGGCAAGAAGCTTGTAGTCCCATTGTCCAGGGGACTTTGCCAACAACATGAACATCTCCAGTCCAGAGCAGACATTACACCGTCAGCAGAATTATCTACTGAACTTTTTGTTCATTTTCCACCTGGCATGCACTGAGGGGCTTGTTTTTAAATGACAGTGCGCTTTGTGATTCTGAGGGTGTGAAATTATTTCTCCTATTACCATCTGTGAGTGCTTACTTGCAGAAGAAGGTGCATAACTCAGGTTTTCTACCTGTAGTGCCCTAACTGTGAGCAGGAGTGAATCTTAGCAGCCTTATCCAAAACTCTTTGATGTGAATAGAAAGTCCCCTACAACCTAATAACACAGGACCCTGAGGCTTTAGGTGTGTATTTAATCTTTGCAAATTAACGTAGTTCAAAACCCGATTTTTGCTCAAGTATAAACAGCCTTGTAAGTGATCTTTTCTGTTAAATCTAGTTCTGCATTTAGATTAAGTTTGTAGTAGTCCAGACAGGAGTGGAAGAACAGGCTGCCCAGGGAGGTGATGGAGTCATTGTCTCTGGAGATATTTAAAAGACTTGGTGTGGTGCTTAAGGACATGGCTTAGTGGTGGACTTGGCAGTGCTGTGTTAATAGTTGGACTTGATGGTCTTGGAAGTCTTTTCCAACCTAAATAATTCTGTCACTCTATAGAGCACATATCCTTTTTACTGTGACTTTACCATTTTTAAGAACTATATAAAATTGAATGAGAAACTCTGAAAAAGCTTGAAGCACCTCCTCTCCTTGTAATGTTTGAAATGGGCTTTCTGTCTTTCTTGAAGTGTTCAAAAGTCTTTTCATGTCAGGATCACACACTTCTTACAGAATATTAGTGAAAGATAAGGAAAAGTAGTTGGTGAAACGTATACCGCATCTCTTATGCATGGCTCTCTATTTCTTACAATGGTTAAAGAGAAATTGATTGGGTTTTTAGGGCACTTAAACAGCTTTTGTGTCTGTTTTCCCCTGGAGAGGTAAAAGACAATGGAAGAAGGAAAAACTACCTCATGTCTACCAGGGTGAGAGCCTGCACATCATCCAGTGCTGCAGAGCAGCTGATGTGCTCTACATTTACATCTTCGTGTGGAAACTTTGAAAGCTGTTTTGTGACACCTTGTTTGTTTCTGCTTGATGTGGATTTTTTTTTAAATTCTTTATCATTTTAGTTACAGTGGTGTGAAAATGTATGTTGATTTTTTTTCCATTTTTTTTTCCCTGAGAACTGGGAAACTGGTTCTATTAAACCAGAACAAACCTGTTTGCTGTACATACACAGGATTGCCTGAAACAGGGTGCTGGACTGATTTAACCTTCAAGGTAGGATTTCTCAGGCTTAGTTAGGCTGGAACAGCTTTATGAACAGAAACCCTGCACTGCCTCAAACCTGCCATAAGCAAGTTTGGTTGTGTAAAAGGTGATTTGCTTTATAGAGATTTTCTTTACAGTGTGCCAGCAATGCCCCTGTAGTGGCTTCCACAGACTTAGAGCAAAGCGGCCCAGTTAAATTGAGACTAGTCAATGAAAAAGGCCTGAGAAGGAGAGGAGAACCATGAGGAGGGTAAGAGATTATTCATGGTGCTAAAATGAAATGCTTTGCATTTATCTGTAAATTGTGAAGCCAGAAGTGGGTACCAGAAAACCTGCAGGTGCTGGCAGTGGCAGCTCGCATCACTGTGTTTTATTAGTGCTCTTAACTCACCATTCATTTAGCAGGGCAGTCAGAATAACCACAGGGGGTTTTTACTGCTTCTGGATAGCAGAGGTATGAACATCTGTCATATTTAAGCTAGGGAATTCTTCCTGTTACCTTCCACTGGTGGGAACTTCCTGCTTTTCTCTGGGTTTATTTCTGTCTCACAGTGCCAAAATTGAAATATTTTATTCGCCACCACAGGGTGTTTTTTGATGTTGTCGTTGATGATTGTTCTTATTTTTGGTGTTTTCTTTTATGGTTTTGAGTCAGCTGTCTTAAAAGAGGAAGGTTTGACCATCTGGTTCTGGGAACACTCAGCATCTAACAGGCATGGCTGGTTTGCACATCATCCCAGGTTTGGTTAAAATAAACACAACCATTGTTCTTAGAAAATAAGATGCACCAGGTGTTAAACAACCTTTATGAGCTCTGGGAAGAGAGGGTAAAATTTATGCAGCACTTGAGAGAATTCTAGGGATTAATGGAGGGGTGCTATAAGATGAAATTCTAGTTTCCTTTGCATCCAATGCCTTATTTTAAACAGGGAAGAGCGGAAGAAATAAAACCCAACTAAGAACCCTGATGACTGTACCCTGAAAATTGTGGGTTCCTAATCAGAGGAGCTTTCTTTCTTTTTTTTTTAAGTATAGCTTTTTTCCCCAATATATTGACTCTGTAGGTGTGGTATACAAATCACCCCTCTGACAAGGAATGAGGACAGTCTCAGAGCTGGCCATGAATTGCCATACACAAGAAAGTGTAATTAGAGGGAGCCATCAGAAAGATCTGCATAGCCCCTTTTTGTGGGGGTGCAAGGGCAGGAATGCTACACATTCAGTCGCCATTGTTCCTCTCACCATTCAACTGGAGTGGTAGACTGTTAAAATTTCCCCTGTCCCAGCGTGCTGGTGCTGCTCATTCCTGCTCTATGGGGGGGATGTAGTTTTGTTTATGTTTTCTTTTATATATATACATATATATATTTAAGGTCATTATATCTCCGAGAGTCTCCTGTGAGATGTCTCCTCATCTTTTTTTCTTTCTCCATTTCTTTTTTTTCACAAACTTTAGCCCTTCTTTTTACTCTCTCTTTTTCCTTCCAAGTAGCCTTTAGCCTGCTTGTGTGAGCAGCTGACAAAGAGAATAAGTAATTTCTTAGCCTTTCAGTGTTGAACTGCTTCTGTTTTTGTGAGTGGCCTTTGCACCTGTTGTGATAAGCAGACCTCTCTTCACAGCAGCACTGAAAGGGTGGCAATTTCTCCCCCCCCTCCCCTCCCCCTTTAAACTTACTCTTTCTTTCTGTGAATACCAATAATTAAGGAAAGGGCTTGAGTCTGCACTGGATTCTTTAGCCTGACAAAACCTAGTATTTATATAGATTAAAATGAACAAGGAGACCAAGGCACCTTTCTCATCGGCTTGGTAAGAACCATCTGGAGCAGGCTTATTGTGTGAACAAAACAGGATGACCAGTTCACTTAACTAAATTTGGCTTTACTCCACCCAGCCTTGTCCGTCCTGTTTATACCTCCAAACCATGTTCTCCTTGTGTGAACTTGCCTCATCATGTGTGACAAAGCGTACAAAACAACGTGTTGTTGAGAAAAAAACATAAATCACTGCTATTTAGAATTTCTTAAAACTATACATTTCAATGTGCTTTTTGATATGCTCCTTCTTGCTTTAGTTTGTGAAATACTTGTAGCTGTGCAGCTTTATTTGCTGAGGGGCTTCAGCTTTATTTGCTTTCAGTCTGCTGGGAGCTTCACTTATGCTTTGGGCTTCCCTCTTTGCCTGTGGCTGCTGTGCCAGCTCCAAGCCAAGGGGGCTATTAACACTTGTAGAAGGCAACAAATATCTTCAGTGACCGATCCTGAGCACAGGTCTCAAAAAAGGCCACCATGTACCAAAAAAAGAGAGTGGAAAGGCTACCCAGCTGCTCACACAATACAACAGAAGGCCTTGGCTGCTGTTCAAAGCTGCTCTGAGTGAGTGTTTCAATTTAATTCTAAATTAAAAGCAGCCAGTGTTGTATAGCACAGGGAAAAGATTATGTATTAATGCTTTTTCCCCCTGACATAATCCTAATGATCGCACTAAAATAAATAAAAGTTAAGCCTTCTTCCTTTCTTTCCCTCGTTGCTGTATTATGCTGTGGCAAGCAGCCAGGTTTTCATAGGTGAAAAGAAGATGAGAGGTCCCAAAACTGCCAGACTGAGAGGGGAATATTGTGCATCATCAAGATTCACTTTGACCTCACTCCTCCTTTGCCCTTGACATGCTTTGCTTCAGGCCGCAGTTGAACAATAAACGGGAGAAGGAACCCTTTAGCAAAAACTCTGAGTAAAATTGTAGTTGCCAACAGAATAAAGCAGATGGTGGTGAGTTGGTAACTTACTAAGGCATTTGTGGGAAGACATGTTTGATGCCTTCTCCAGAAGCCCTGAGGTTTGCTCTTTTGGGAACAGCGGAGTATGCTGAGCTCTTGTTGGAAAATGCCTGTCTTCTTAAGAGCCGATGGTGATAAGATTCTCTGTGGTCATGTTTCAGTGTGCTGAGGGGAACTGTCCTCTTTGGAGGTGTAATGAGATTGAAATGTGGCAGGCTGCAGAATGGGGCAGGCAGCCTTCACTAGGCCCCGCTGAAGGGAGTTATGGGGTGTGCTGTGTCAGCTCTCCGTCAGCCCACGTAGTATGCAAAAACAGTGAAAACACCCATGCAGTGCAAATCCATGCTTCAGGTGCAGTGTGATGCACCTGGATTTAGGATGTGGAAGTCAGAAGAAGCAAAGTTAGAGACCAGATATGACAGTATTGTGGTTTAACATATGCCAAGTGTTTCACTGTACTTCTTTGTCATGTTCCTACAGTATCTCAAATTCCCATGACTCCTATCCAACAGGCCGAGTCCCTCTCCTGATGGCCAGGTGGGAATAGGTCAGGGAGATCCACACTGACAGGATTGAGCACTTGCTGGCATGCCAGGGGTAAGGAATGGTCCTCTCTGCTTTGGCAATGCCACTGGTGCTTCTGGTGGCTCCTGAGCTGCCATGAAGCTGGAACACCAGACACCAATGCACAGGTTAAGAGGACCTGAGCCAGCAGGAAAATGGGAAAGATCACACGTAAGCTGATGTTTGGGTTGTGTCCTTCATGCTGCTCTTGTGGAGTTATAAATAGGGAGAAGAATTTAACTTTGGTGGCTATTTCTCAAATTTCAGTTTGCCCTCCACATCCTCGTTTCCTAATTTGTTGTGGCAGGGCTCAATGTTGTGTCATTGTCCGTCTGTGCCTGCCCTGCCCTTTCCTTGAGATACAGGATATCTGTTTGAATTATTTGAATTGACAAATTCTTTGTTCAAATAGTACCCATGGAGAAAATGCTCTGGAAGAGAATTACGCAGCATGTCCTGTCTGCCAGGCCCAGACTCTCCTGGGCACCCATCTCCTGTCCCATTATATAGGTCCCTGCATATCTGAGCACTTCCTCCCTGCCACCTCTCAGCCCAGCTGGCAGTATTCTTCTGGAATAACTGGAATATACTGAAATATGAATCATGCTGGGAAATTACATAGGAAGGTTATGGCAGAAGCAGAAAATTGTATTTCCTAGCTCTTGATATTACCCTGTAAATCACAAACTTTCACTCTTTTATGAATTGCTCCTGCATTTGCTGCCTATGGCTCAAAGAGAAATAAGTGCTAGTTACTGACCATGGAGACACCAGGCTAGAAGCATTTGATTTGGTAGAAACTTCCTGACAGGCCAAATGCAGGGCAAATCCTGCAAAGAAAACCATATGCACAGCCATCCTTCCCTGAATGTATGGGATAAGGGGTGTCCAACTCTACAGCTCTCTTTGGAGGATCCAGACCTTAAAATAGAAACTTTATCCTAGAAAACTTAATGAGGATTCATAAAACCTGGGTATATATTTGGAAAATCTAATGAACTTGCCTTCAGCTTGAAACAAGAAGATAACATAAACCTCAGAATATTTCTGTAGCTTGTACTAGAATGACAAAGTGAGGGCCAAAATGACACAAAAGAGGAAAAATGCTTCTATTGCAGATGAGGCTATTCTTGGCAGGTCTGAGGACTGGTGGTTCTGCTTTCTGTCATGCAGGACTCTCTGTGATGTGCATTTGATTAAAGCTTATCAAATGTTTACACACAGAGTCCTACAAGCATATTTCTGAGGCTACTGAGCCTTGATCAGCATCAAGTGAAATACATTGCAGAATCGGGGTAACCAGAATCATAAATTCCTGGGGAAGCTTCTAAAGAGACCTGTCTGCAGTGACACAGTAAAGCACGGGAAGGTGACCGCTTTGGTTGAGAATGGAGAGATGACAGATGCTAATTCTGACAATGAAGACATGGACACATGTTAAGATTTAGTTTGGTGGGGGGAAGGAAAGGAAGGAGAGAATAAATTCCATCCCTTCCTTCCTGCCCACCTTATCTTTAATTTAAGGCTGATGGATTGATTACCATTTGTATACAGATCCAATGGTAGGATTAAGTTCCTCCTCCTTTGTTATTCGAAGTCAATCACAGTTCATTAAATCTCCCTCATCAGTTCCACCACCTGCTCCTCTTCCTTCTCTGACCCAAAGTCACATGTCCANGGCTCAACAACCCTACCACAGGTTGCACCACAATGGGTTAGCAGTGTGTACAGGCCCAGGGGGATGGGAGTAGCCAGTAACAACTGAAAAAAAGGAGTGGTAACACATTAAAAGCATTTTAGCACTCATCTGACTAGACCCCTGTACCTCTCTCCAAAACCAATGTTTATAAAGACACCGTTTTTACACTCAAGTCAGGAGACAAGTCTTGATCTTGCTGTATGGAGCAGCTTACAGCCTGTTGGCGTAGGGAGAACTGTGCAAAAACAAAGGCAGGCAGAAGAGAAGATGCTTTTTCTGCTGTGAGTAGACAAGCCTCAGAACAGTCTTAAACTGAGCTCTGAACTTTAACCAGCTGTTTGGCAGGCCTGGACACATCCCTTTATTTC
>VYZS01032275.1:13392-32720 GCA_013400695.1 Neodrepanis coruscans | reverse complement strand
TTATCTTTAACCCACAACACCTTCATATGCTTCAACTGACAACTACATTGCTGTAATCACCAGCTAAGAGCCCTCACAGTCAGCTGTACTGGAGTATGCGTATTGAAGCAGAGACACAAGAGAGCATGCAGGTTGTGTAAGGAATTGATGCTGGAAGTTCAGTTGAAAGCATTTTCTTCTGAAAAAGAGCAACTGCACCATGCTCCATCATGATGTTTGATTTCCTACGACATTCTAGGTTCCTTTTTAATGTTGCTCCAGGGTGTTATTCCTCAAAGACTTAACAGCTTCCGTACCAGCAATTCTGGCTTTACAGACGGTTAAAAGTGTCTTACTTCTCCTGTAAGTTACAGAGTAGCTGAGAAACAGGAGAGACAGTCTCTGTGTTTCTGAAAGCCTCAAATACATTATCCAAATTGCTTTCATGGGTTCTTCATGTCCATATGCATCTATAAAATTGCCTACACACTTACAAAATTTCCCAGTATGGAACTAATAGACTGGCACAGGTCCAAACTGAGAGAAATAAACAACTTTATTTGAAAGTTCTGTCTTTTTTTTTCTAAGTACGCATTAAGTGGCAAAGACCCCTTTGTTATTTTGTCATAATTTTTGCAGTCAAAGTTTTGTTTGAGTCTTTCAATCTGTCATGAAGGGAGAGGGGAATGTTTAATAATTCAATGGTTCAATAAAGTCCTTCCTCTAGTCAATACTACTGTCATTGCTAGACAATTTCTCCCCAGAAGAAGGGTCTTCCATTACCTTTTTCTCTATGGATGCATAGTATTATGAAGTACTTTAAGAGTTTCATTCAGTTCTTACTCTCCTTGAAATTCAATTCCCATCCCATGTCCAAGTCTCACTTTCAATTTTTGTGACCAGCTCCCTGTGGTACCATTGCCTGACTGCAGGGATAAGTACGAAAATCCACTTTTTCTTTCAAGTCTGCATACTCTTATAGCCTGCCTTGTGGAGATCCAATCATAGGGTTTTCTTGCCCTTAAACCTGATTTCTAAAAAAGCAATTCAAGAAGATCAAGGAGGCAAGGCAGTGGCTAGCAAGCTGGATAAAAAAAACTTAGTGGGTTAAGGACTTTCCCAGTAGAAATGAAAGGCATTAAGAAAGGTGAAAGTCCTGTTGTTCAACTTTTTTGAGGCAGTGGTAATTTTCAATTCAGAACTACCTATGTTTGTGCTTCTGTGTGATTTCATATGTAGGAAGTGTGGCAGGGAAGCTTGTAGTGTACCTTCACTTGAAGTCCATTACTTATTCAAGACAAATTAACTTTTAAATGTTCAACAGGAATCATTTGACTAAAAACTCTTCTAGAAAATTCAGCTGGCTACAGAAGGATGAGTAAGTCTAAATACCAATCTAGAAAATTTGGCATAGCAAATATTTCACTCCTACTTCAACCAACAGTATCTTTGTCTATGTAGTCTCCTAAGTATCTGCATAATTGTGAAATTCTGAATAATGAGCAGTAGAAACTTTAATTTTCAGACTAAGAAATCCGTTACAGTAGATCTCTAAATTGGTACTGCAAGGACTGTCTAGAACTTGGAGAAAAAGAACAGTTGAAGGTTGTTCCACTTCTCCCTCCCGTTCTTCATTTAGATTTAGTCACTTCTGTTTCAGCAACAAGCTACAGGTGTACCAGAGAAAGACCATGCACAGTTTAAATCAGATAGGCAATGTCCTCAGACTTTCTGATATTCGGCAATTCAAATGAACTCTGTTTCTAGCTGGACTTTCAAAGACAAAAATATGTCTATTTCTCTACATATATGTAAAGACATGTTACAAGTGTACATGTAATATTTTTATTTGTTAATATTCATTTTATACACTTCACATGTATGTTTGTATATGTATACATACAACGTATGTTTATATATATCCATACTAACACATATTACTCATACTTGTATTATAGGTTATGTTATGCTTTACTAGCATGTACACTAATATATGAACAAATATAAATATATATACTCATGTATACCTATGCATGCTTTTGTACACTGAAACCTAAATCTCTCCCAGTGTTAGAAGAAAGCTGTTATGTATTCATTAATAATGCGGGCTAGTGTTAACAGCTCATCAGGGAGATAGCATTTTCTCCGGGTCTTTGTTTCTTGAATACAAATAAGGAGAGGAATAGCTAGACAATATCTTTTACCCAATTTGTACTGCTCTTTATTCTCCCTTGCCTTTTCCAGTCAATTTCTGATGTCCTATATGACTTCTTAATAATGCAGTTATATATTTATATGCTCTCTCACACCTTCTCTTCCTCTTCTTGCTAAATTATCTTTAAAAACACTTGTGATTTTTATTTTTTTTTCTCTTTGCAAGTAGAGATGGAGTTTATGAGTAGGGATGGAGTGAAGATTTAGCAGCTAACCAGAATCTTTACAAAGCAGGTGGCAAAACCTGCTTATATCCAAAAAAAGTAAATAAGACATTAAATCAGAGCTATAATCATAAGATTAAATCCATTTAAATGTTTTTGAATAATGGAAGAAGCAGCTAAAAATGAAGCCAAATATTACGTTTAAAATCTTACATGGAATTTCAATAAAGAAGCCTGTATTTGCATAAGGAAATTTTTCAGCCAAGAGGAAGGGTAATAGGTTTAAAGGCAAGAATGTTTATTTTTCTTTTTACATGAAAAAAGAGAGGAAATAATTTTATAGTCCAACTTACCTGACAAAGCCAAAGAAAACTTTAAAAGAACACATAAATAGAAGTATAATGTACAAACACTTATTAGCTTTTCAATAGTTAATTACTTATATAAAACTGACTTTTATCCACTGTCGAGTGCCTCAACACCTTGATCATAGATAAGGCACAATATATGTATTACAGTATAATCACATTTCCAGAATAAATACAAGAAATGGTGAACTTTCAATAGCATGTGCATCGCCTCTCTCTTTTTTTTTTTTTTTTGTAATCCTGTAATTTTGGTTAACATGTTTCAAGGAAATGAAAGACACATTCATTAACCTATATGATTTATAGACAGAAGACCAAAAATTATTGTACAGACTAGTAAACAAAGAGAAGTGATTAAATATTCATGCACAAAAAAAGGTTTTGATATTATAATGGGTGAAAAATAAGTAGAAAATAATTTGCTAGAAACCAAAACCAGATTGTAACTCTACACTTTTTCTTAGGGAGAGTGGCAGCACCATCAGCAGCAGTAGGAATTTCCTGACATTATTTAGATACATGGAGGGACTGGAGCATGTCCCTTTAATTCCATGGCCTTGGGTAGCACTGAAGTAAGTTTCAGAGCTGTGGACTTATCCTCTTTCCTGTGAATCTGGCTGCTGGAACTCAGAGTCTGCTCAGAGGTAATGCAGCTGATGATGATCATTCTGATCATCATATTGGGGAGAGCATTTCCAGCCCAATCTAACTTCTCATATGCTTCTGACCTGTTCCCAAGGAGGCACCTGATATACGGGGCTGGAGCTGCCTGTAGTGCCTCCCACCCTTCTCTGACTGTGTCCATGCAACACTCTGACATGCTCCTGTTTTGGTGTAACATCATTTCACACTGTGGCCACTGTGCACAATTTAAAGGGAAGAGCGGTTAAAGCTAAAAATAAACAAAGGTTGTGTCTTAACAGCAGTCACTGGTGTGTGTGAAGGAATTTCCATCTTTTGTACCCATCATGTGAAACATACTTTCCTCAATTAAATGTATATTGCTATTAGGGTGTCAGACATTAACTTCCCCAAAATGAGTAAATTGCTTAGTATCTATATACAAACAAAATTCAGATCATACAAAAGATTCACTTGCTTTCTTTGGATGATTGATCAGAAATGGGCTGGACGAACCTAGAGAGAGGCCTCCACAGCTGGAGGGAGACTTAACCAGAGACAAAGCACTGAAGTCTTCCCTGAAACTTGGAATGAGGCCATGATGTTCCTGAGCCATTTGGTTTCTTTCACACTCTCTTTAGCAGTCTCTTTCTGAATACTTGTATAAAGAAAGGGAAAGTGCACTGTGAACCATATGGAGTCTACATTTCCCCAGCCATTTTCAGCTCAGTTAGGCCCTTTATTTGCTTAGTCATTTCATATCTCATTAATCTCAATCCATTCCCAAATTAGATTCCACTCTGCTCACTTCTAGAGCAGTCTAACCAATATTATGTTGACTACTCTGGATACCATCTGTAACTACTTTGGCATTTTGTACTCTTCACCTTGATCGCTGGCTTGTTTTCCATATGTGCTAGTGTCAGTGGAACAAAAGAAAGGTGTTTAAAGTGGCAAACTGAAATGTAGTTTCCTATTGCTTTCCTGAGAAACCAAAATATTCTACTTCTCTTACTGAGCAAGAGGGGAGACTAGGCGTATTTTCAGATGGAAAACCTCTGACAGCAAAGCAAAGGTATCACACCAGCTTTTTAGCAATTTACATACACTGAAGTGAAAGCTGTCATTTCATCATGTCACAAAACATTAACACCGTTTTTATGAATCCTTTTGTCACAGGCAAGAGTTCACGTTGCTTCAGAAAATTATTGATGCATTTGACTATAAACTGCCTGGGAATAAATCACAATCCTTAAATTCTCATAAGTATTTGCAATTATCTTTCAAATCAAGCAGATCTTCAGACTACTTTACTCTACTGCTTAGCTTACAAAATTGAGTGTCACATAAAAAAGATAGCACTTTAGTGTTTCGTTCAACTGTGAATCCATAGGAAACAATTGTAGTATGTATTTATGTTCTCATATAAAAATAAAATGAAGAATCCATTCAGTGCTTTTATACCCCAGTCACAAATGAGTAAAACAGAAATAAGAGAAACTAGAGAGTAGAACACTAAATTCACCTCATTGTCTCTGGATGGCAAATAGTTTCCTAAAAACATGGAAATATGCAGATAAACAAGAATGATCACTCTTACAGCCACAGTTATGCTGGACATCATGTACTATTCTCTTCCTATCCAGGAAATTAAGAAATCCTAGCATTAGCGAAAAAATTGGGGTTGGAATTACTTGTCAAGTAAGAAAAAACAAAAAATGAGTGCAAAGATTACATCTGCTGCCATTCTTATTGCTGAAGTGACAGCAAGACATGAAGCAGTGTGACTCTGAACATAACTGTTCATTATAGTAAGTAGAAATGTTCTTGAGTCATGTTCCAACAGTCTTTATTTAACATATTCAGAGATGGCCTTTTCCTTTTGTATGATGATCACATAAAGTAGTTCAAATGTTTTGAAACCTGAAATAGTAGCTTTTACTTTACCAACCTGAAGCATTTTAGTGTTCAGATTTATGAAGGGAGAGGTTTACTTTGAATCAGGGCTAAAACTGCAGTATTGAGTGTCAAAACAGTGCAAACCTTGATTCCACTCAAGCTGTTTACTTAAAAATGGGAACAATATACTGATGACGTGGTATTATGCCTTGGACAACATTGGAATAACACAACTGGAACCTTGCCCCCAGCTTCTTTCAGTAGGTGGCAAATCTTGGCATATCCGACACCAAGAATTGAGGTATAGAATTCATAAGTGGAAGATAAACAGTCAGTAACAGACTTTAAGGCCTGGAACAAACACAAAGGGTTTAAACCAGGCTGGGGTCAGTTCCCTGGCCCTGGAGTCAAGTGGCAGGTCCACAATGCTGCACTCCATGGCAAGAGCTGGGAAGAATTCTTTGTTTGCTCCATCCCTTGAACTGTGCACTGATATAGACAATGCTAGCTGGCACAGGTTAAAACTGCCAAAAATTGTGTTAGAAATTAAATCATAAAGGTTATTTCATGTCACTGTTTCATTCATTCCATGGTGATTTCTGTTATGGACATAGATGGAGGGCTAGAGGTGGGATTTTGCAATATCTAGAGTTGTCGCAGCTTAGAAGAACAGAGACAAGAACTTCTTATCAGGGTAGACCCACCACTTGTCCATTCTTTCAAAGGGCCAAGGAGGTCTGTGTTACATTATAGGTTACTAGTGGTGTCTGATGCTCCTGATGCCACTCATGCAACTGCAGTTCATTTCGTTGGTTCTTTCCCTTAAGTAAGGAAATACTATTTAGCACATCCTATTTTCTACAGGAAAGCTGTAACTAAATCATGTTCTGTTTCTGGAGACAGTTTCCAGCAATCTTATGGGTAGTGTGCCATTGTGTAGATAATCCAAAGTCCATTTGGTCAGAGACAGATCACAAACGCATTGTTAAACTAAGTGCTTAAAAAAGGGAAAATTGCACTGTTTTCTGCTTCAGGGAGTACATCTTTTACACATTTACCTTTTACACTTTGTCATTCATTCATACTTAAATGTATGCATCCTGAGTATTTCAGCTGTGTCCTCAGAAAGTGTTTCAATATACATGAAGAGAAGTTCATAAAATACGGAGCCTAACTGTAAGAAGAGATTTCAGAACTTTCAAAAAGACCCAGGGAATTATGAATTCAGGTAGATATTCAGGAAGGAATTTCTTGTTCTCATGTTTGCAAAAATTCAACAGGGACTTGAAAAAAAGTCAGAATGTTAGACTTGCATATAAACAACTTTGGATACCTAAATTATTTTTTTGATCTCGACAACCAGAGTCTTACTTAGTGCTCAACTGGTGATGATCCTCGTGTACTTACCCAAGTCCTGTTGGACTGTCATTGTCTAAGTCCTGCTGTTTCTTAAAACACCAGAAAGCTGGTTGATTAGTCACAACCCCCCCCCCTCCAAAAACAAAAAAACAAACCCAAATGCAGATTCATTCCTGATCTTCCTTTTGCTGGCAAGGATGTGGACAAAGAAGACATCTGTACACTGAACTGGGAATACCAGTGGAATACCACTATAGTAATAAATGTGGTGTATAGAAAAATACTTTATCTTCCAATTCCACTTGTAGTAGAACACCTTTAAGAAATAATTGAGACATAAATTAACATAATTCTAAACTAAGTTTATTAAAAAATTTCTAATGAGCATTTTAAAAAAAATCCTTATCCATGTTGTGGGTTGAAAACAAAGATTTTGGGAGCTAAACCATTTTTTTTTCCTTCCCCCCATTGTCTTTCCCCTCCCTTTTAGGGGCGGGGAAAGGGCTCTTCTTAGGGCTCCGTGGCCACAGGCGCTGGGGGCTGCTGACACTGCTGGGCACTGCCAGGCCCCGCCTGGGCCCGGCTCGGTGCTCCGCACATGCGCAGTGGGTCTTCCGTGCGCATGGAATAGAATATAGCTGTTGGTGGCCCTCTTGCAGTGGAGGAGCCGCCGAGGCGAACAGCCGGGGTTGGCACAAGTCAGGGTGGCCCAGTGGCAGTGCCGGGAACCCCCAGGATGCCGGGCAGGGCCACGGAGGACCTGCATCCCCCAGCCCGGGGTCGGCCATGTGGTGTCGTGCCACTATTTTTGCTTGTAGTGGAACCTCTCGCTAGGGGCGGTTCCCGGGCACTGACTATCCAATTCTAGGGACAACTTGTTCTCGGGAAGGGCCCGTGCCTGCGTGAGATTCGTCCCCTATAAAAGGGTGAGAGCGGCCACCATCTTCCTCTTTTCGGGACTGGAGCTGCTCGGGAGAACACCACTGCTCGTCTCAGTGCTGAGTTTTTTTCAGTGGCGCGGGTGGATCAGTGACTCCAGCAACAGCAGCACAGGCTGAGGACCACATCTTTCCATCAGCGGTGGTATTTCCTTATCTGGGAAGGGGAGGGTAGGGGCAGGGGTCCTTTAATTTTTACGGTGTCTTTCAGGAGGCCCCGGCAAAGACCCAGCGCTACCCCTAATGCTTTCCCGCATCATCCGCTGGACCTGGAAGAGCTTAATTTTTCTGTCTTCGCATTTTATTGTCAGTTTTCTGTGTGTGTAAAATAAACCTTGTTATTTGGGTTTTTTTTGGTGTGCGTTGCTTCTATTGGATCTCTCTTGTCAGTACCACGCCTCCTAGTGGTAAAACCATGACAATCCACCAACCTATTTGTTTAATTAATTTGTAGATTGTGTACCTTGGTGAATTATCTATGGATTCCTTAGAAAAGCTCTGTTTATTCTTTTAGTTTATCTCATTAGAACTTTTAAAAGAAGGAAAAAAACACCCAGCAAAAAAAAAAAAAAAAAGAGAGTTCTTACGAGAAGTTTAGAGCTCTTCAGACAGCAAAGATGCCAGACAGCTACTGTAGCTGAGAATCTTGTTAATCAGCAGACCTAGATATCAACCTGAGCTTTTTCTTTATACAACCAACACTGTTGGAGAAATGAACCTAAGACTGTCTTAATTGTGTTACACACAGTTTCCTGATTTGCGCTTGGTTTTTCTTCCATTTGAACATTAATTACTCCAGGGAAAACATTGCTTCCAGAATAAGGTAGAAAGGTTCAAGTATTTAATTGCTTTGCTGATACTGATGTAGAGATCAGCAGATATAGATATCTTTCCTTTCTTTAGTTTATTGCCTAATTTTGATAAAATTCTGTTTATTAGAGTCATACTCACAGTAAAAAAATGTTTCTTGATGTTTTGAGGGAACCTCCTGTGTTTCAGTTTGCATCCATTTCCTCTGCTCCCTGACACTAGATATCACTGAAAAGAGCTTCGCTATGTCTTTGTATCTTCCTTTAAGTGTTTATATGCAATGATGAAATCCCCTGAAACCTTCTCCAGGCTGAACAGTCTTCATTCTCTGAGGCTTTCTTCACAGGAGAGATGCTGCAGTCTCCTCATCATCTTTATGGCCATTCACTGATCTCTCTCTGGTGACTCCTTATCTCTCTTGTACCGGGAAGCCCAGAACAGGCCACATTGTTGTTCAGGCATACTTCATAGAAATCATAGAAAAAGAAATAATTTGGAGAGGATCATTCGAGTTTGCAATACAGAACAACATTCAAAGATAGATTAGTTTGTTCAGGACCTTGTCCAATTTTATTTAGAAAATCTCTAAGGATAAAGATTTCACAGTCTCTGTGGACCACTTGTTTAAGTGCTTGACCACTGCATTTGGATTTTTGTTAAGAAATTTTCTTTGTGTCTAACTGGAATTTCTTTGTTGCAGCCTATGAATATGGTCTCTCGTCCTTTCATTGTGCAGCTCTGAGATTATTTTGTGTCCCTCTTTTGCCTAACTCAACCTTAATGCAATGTATGGCTGCAGTTACATCCCCCTGTCTCTTCTCATCCCTATTAAATAAACCCAAATCTTTCCATTTCTTTACGTCTATCTGATGCTAACCATTTCAATGATACTTCAATGGACTCTTTCCAGTCTGATATTTAATACTTTATTTAGCTCAGTCTGGCAATATGTTGTTGTAGGGTTGAGCTTGAATTTACTTTGGATAAATTATATTAGTTCTTTCTTTTGTGGTTTTTCAGCAGTCTGAAAAATCAGTCTCCAAGCAAGGAAAAACTGGGCAGGCTGACAGCTGGTCTGAATTCAAAACTTTAACTTACAAGCAGTATGAATGCAACCAGCTTATGCTGTCTGGCCTAGAATCCATGTATGTGCAGAGTTAACAAACAACTGCAGTCTCAGTAAGACCAGCTGTGAGAACTGTCTATTGAGTTTCTGTGTGTGAAGAAAAAAATTAAGAAATAGTATGTAAGATCTTTCCTATCATATTATAAAAAAAAAAATAGATGGATAGCATGTCATTAGCAGTCCAGCTAAGAAATATACATTCACAAGGTCATCTGCTAGACTTTTTTTTCAGCTAGAGTTCTTTAAATGTTTAATATCAGAGGATGCTATTGTAAGTGTAGGTCATAACACCACCTGTAGAAAAGGAACATAAGCCTTTTCCTGACAAGAAACCATTTGCAGTGGGTTACGACATGACTGAACTCAAGGTTTTGGAATTATTTTTTTATTTCCATCTGCCTTTCATTTTTATATATTTGCTTCTATTAAATTGCTGAAATTTCTGCAGCTAAGGAAAGCAGAAGAATATACCATTCTATAGTGGGTTTTTTGAGGAGAAAAGTATCTTATCCTCAGCTGTTCTGTTAACAAACTAAATCTTGGTTTTGGATCTTATGATCCCCCCTGAAAAGTTATCAAATTGTGTGACTCTTGCAAGACTTAGTTTTCTCACACTTAACAAATTTCTTTAGTGTTTGGCAGCTATATATTTCTGCAACACATCTGCAAAGAGAAAATGCTCTACGTTTTTTTAACTAATATTGATGACAAAGTGTTATTTAAACTTCCTGCCCTTTAGTGAAGGAAGTTAATATATCTAAAAAAGGGTCACTTCTTAGGATAAAGAGGCCAAACAAGTGATTCAGCCTTTTGCTCTGTCTTGAGTTCTGTAAATACAGGATAAGCTTTTCCTTTTGATAAAAAAAAATTGTGATATTTCCTACCAGGTCTACCGAGACTTAAGTCTTTCCATGGGTATTTGCTGAGCTGTTGTATCTATCTTTTATGAAATCAAATGATTCACTGTGCTTACCACATTTTACATAGTTACAGAACAGTCAGAAACTTATATCAGCTGATTATTTTCCTCTGTTTTTAATAGCAAAACTGATTGTCTACAGGAAAAGTGGTCTCTTAAACTGGAACAGGCAGGGAACAGTGTAGCTTCCCTGTGATCCAGGAGGACCAAGTTAGAGACCTGCTGAGCCACTTGGATCCTCATAAGTCTATGGGATCTGATGGGATCCATCCAAGGGCGCTGAGAGAGCTGGCAGTTGTGCTTGCTAAGCCTCTTTCGATCATTTTTCAACAGTCTTAGCTTACTGGGCTTACTGGAGAGGTCCCAGATGATTGGAAGTTAGCTAATGTGGCGCCCATCTATAAGAAGGGTCGGGAGGAGGATCCAGGGAATTATAGAACTGTCAGCCTGACCTCAGTACCAGGAAAAATTATGGAATGAATCATAAGGGGAATTACACTGCACCCACAGGATAATGAGAAGATAAGATCTAGTCAACATGGATTCAGGAAGGGATGGTCCTGCCTGACCAATTTAATTTCCGTTTATAATCAGGTAACTCATCTGATTAATGAGGGAAAATCCGTAGATGTAGTGTACCTAGATTTTAGCAAAGCCTTTGATACTGTCTCCCATAGTAAACTCCCGGTGAAACTGGTGGCTTCTGGCTTAGAGAGGTTTACTCTGTCCTGGGTTAAGAGCTGGCTGGATAACTGAGCTCAGAGAGTAGTGGTGAACGGTGTCACATCCAGTTGGAGGCCAGTCACTAGTGGTGTCCCCCAGGGATCAGTGTTGGGCACAGTCCTATTTAATATCTTTATTGATGATATGGATGAGGGAATTGAGTCCACCATCAGCAGGTTTGAGGATGATACTAAGCTGGGAGCAAGTGTTGATATGTTAGAAGATAAGGAGGGCCCTTCAGAGGGACTTTGACAGACTGGAGAGTTGGGTTGATTCTAATAAGATGAGATTTAACAAGTCCAAGTGCCAGGTTCTTCACTTTGATAATAATAACCCCATGCAGAGCTAAAGGTTGGGGACTGGACTAAGTGATTGGAAAGTGGTCAGGCGGTGAGGGACTTGGGAATGCTGGTTGATAGGAGACTGAACATGAGCCAGCAGTGTCCCCAGGCAGCCAGGAAGGCCAATGGCATCTTGGCCTGTATCAGGCATAGTGTCGCCAGCAGGACCAGGGAAGTTATTCTTCCCCTATACTTGGCACTGGTTAGGCTGTCCCCTGAGTACTGTGTCCAGTTCTGGGCTGCTCAGTTTAAGAGAGATATTGAGTTGCTGAAATGTGTTCAGAGAAGAGTAACAAGGATGGTGAAGGGGCTGGAGTACAAACCCTGTGAGGAGCAACTGAGGGAGCTGTGGCTTTTTAGCCTGGAGAAGAGGAGGCTTAAGGGAAACCCTATTGCTCTCTACAACTACCTTAAAGGAGGTTGTAGCCAGGCAGGGGTAGGTCTCTTCTCTCAGGCTTCCAGTGACAGAACAAGAGGACACAGCTTTAGGCTGCAACAAGGGATGTTTAGACTGGGTATTAGGAAAAACTTTTTCACAGAGAGAGTGATTTCCCATTGGAAAATGGGCTGCCCAGGGAGGTGGTGGAGTCATCGTCCTGGATGTGTTTAAGGACAGGTTGGATGGCGTACTTAGTGACATAGTTTAGATGACAGGATGGTGTTGGGTAGGTTGATAAGTTAGGTAATAGGTTGGACTTGATGATCTCTACAGTCTTTTCCAAACGTGTAATTCTGTGTGTGTAAAATTAATCATAATCTAAGGATGCAAATTTAGGACTAACCTCTATAAAAACAATTCCCCAAATTAAATTTTTCTCATATTTCCTAGACAGAAACAAACAGATAATTTGAGAAGCACACCTTTCTAGTATACATCCTTCAATGTCCACAACACATAATGTTTCTGTAAATTGAAAAGATAATATCTGGTAGCTTGACAAGGTTTTGTTACCTCACTGTCTGAAAAAAGTTTCCATTGTTCATTTACAGGTAATGGCCTGGAAAAAAAATAAGGATATTACATAGTTAAATGGAAACAGAATGTTACAAGTCTGTAGTTTGATAAAAGGAATTATAATCTGATCATCTATTAAGATTCAAGTAAGTATGTGATCCTGTTTGTGTTATCATTATTTGCAGCAGTGGAACCAGAAAGAAAATATTTAAATTCAGATTAAATTATGAAAGCCTAATCATGTGAGAATTAGCTACTCTTTCTACTTTATACAATGAAAGAAAACTTAGCCACAAAACAATTATTCTATTTGGACCTGGTTCCAGTTTGCTATATGGTATTTTGTATTTTTCTTCTGCTAAAATATGTAATACCTTATGAGATTCTTGCAGCTTAATTCTTAGTAATTTTTAGTTCTCTTAGGCATCCTTAGTAGGATGTGTTATCATAATTTTTAATTTGTTATCCCAATACATTGAATAGCATTGAATAAGGATTTGACAGCAACATTTTCTAGTTTTAGCTGAGATTTACATTCATTGCCTAAATAAAACTCCAATCCCAATAAACAGAACAGAAAAAAATGCTAGTCCAGAAATTACTATTACAAGAAATGCTGTTTTTTTTTTTTTTGAATTACAAGGTTATTTCAGTTATAAATGGAGGAATTCAGAAAGTTAACATTAGGAAAAAACTATCAAAATGAAATTTGTAAAAGCAGATGGATGGCATTCTGTAATACAGAAGCTCTATTTATTAGTGAGGTATTTCAAAGCAGAATAATTCAACTGGTATTGCTTACAGAAACCCTGAACTGATTCTTATAGAAGAGCAAAAGGCTACTGTGTTAGGCCTGTAAACAGTATACAAGAAATCAGGAATTCAATCATCAGCGAGACCAAAAAGAAATTTGTGAACTAAAGCATGCTCCTAAGAGTCTAGAAAATGTGAGGAACCTGTTAGACCAAATTGTTGTCATGAAGTCATGCAAGTAAAAAGCCTTTTAAATTGTCACTCTCCAAGTCTTCTTCCCTCTGCAAGGAGTACTTGAAATACTTACTATACTCAGAGAGGCAGAAAAGAAAATACAACTTAAAACTTAGAAAACTGCCTGAAAAAATAGATACTGTTTGCAAATGACTGGCCTAGGACTGTACAAGATATGAAAAGCACTGGGGGGAGTGTCATGGTCCATTTGAACCTCTCACATTTATGGGACAATGGACTCTATAAATTAAACTTTATCTTTTGAGGAAAGGAAAACAAGCACTCAAACTCCTTTACACAAGCTAATCTTACATGGGTTTACTCATTCCTTATTTCAGTATTTCATGAAACGCAAGTTGTCTAAACTGTAAGTCACATGACGATGGACAGAACCCTTAGCTTGCAAAGGGTGGCGGTGCTCATTCTTTCTCCTCCCTCACAGTGCAGGTGTCCCCTGTGTCACATAGGAAAGATTGAAAGCCTCAGCAGTCCAGGTAATGTTGTGTCTGCTTCAAAATCTAATGTATTTATAACCCCTGGAAGTTGGGTCTATGTAATTTCCATAAATTAATCAATACTGAAGAAATTGTTGGTAATTAATACACAAGGATGGAAGAGATAGTGACTGGAGGAGACAGCAAGCAGCAGGTGATAACAGCTGCATGACAGCCTCTATGCTGCCCTGTCTATCCTGTCCTGCCTACATGTTGCTCTCATGCTGACCTAATGGTGCATGTCAGGCCTTAATGTGAGCTGTGTATTAGGCCAAAATCTGAACAGAAGTTGAGAAAACAATCAAAGGATAAAAGATTTAGATTTCTATTTCCTTAGGAATATTAATAGACCACTCCTAAACAAGGGAGGCATTTACATCTCATTTTCATTTTGTTGTAATGCTATGGTCCTGAGTAAACAGGGCTTTTCCTGGGGAGAGCTCGGGTATCATTAATTGAATTTATCAGTCTTCTCACAAGGGAAAAAGGCAAACACCAATTTGAATTCACATTTATTGTGATGATTACAGCACATTGCAAGAGAAAATTAAACCACACAATTCTTCCTTTTCTCTGCCTAAGGCTGACCTTAGCTATACAGCAAAATCTAACTCTAGGTCAGAATCAGAAAACTCATTAAAACTTTATTTTTCTGTATATCTAGTATATTGCATCATAATGCTCTGGGCCTTTCTGCCCTTTAATGAGAGTAGCACATGCAGTCCTCAGCCTTCTGGCTGTCAGACTGCATAGAGTTGTACAGGGTATCCCTGTTCTGCACCTGTACCTGCACCTGCATTTCCAAACTCTGTGTTTCAATGTGTGGAGCTTTGACTGAAGAAATGAGATGAGTTTTCGTTTGTTTGTTGCATTTTTTTGTCTTCAAGGAAAGCTTTGAATTTATTTACTTTGACCGCAGCTTAAAACTTAGAAAGGATTTAACTAATTACAAAAGCAATCAGATACCTCTATCATGACAATGATTCTGAAGCCAGGTAAGTAGCTATAGCCAAGCAGGCCTAGCTGTGCAGACACAGGAAGTCTACGCTTAAAAGAGACCTCGTTCAGTAAAAATTACTTGCTATGTGTTATGGTTTGGGTACCTTATATTGTGGGGGGGAGCATTGAATCTCTTTCTTCATTTGTTTTTTGTTTCTTCTCTCCTTTCACTCCTCGGAACTGTGCTTTCCCGCAGAGCTCAAGCCACCTTTACCACTTGGCTTAAGGTGATCTACTCTGCTCTGCAACGAAGCCCCAGCTCTTGCCACGTGCTGGATTCAATGCCAGAGGTGGGGACCCCCCAAGCCACATGTGTGGCATGGAGGCTGACATGTTGATGACTTAACCAGTGCAAGGGATCAGACTGGAGCTTGGAACCGTTTTGAGATTGGAGAGACAGGATGGTGCGAGGTGGGACTGTACGGGGTTTTTAAAATGGGGCTGGTGGTTTCCCCTTCACTGTTGGACTGCCGCTGGATTTCGGCGGAGGACTATCTCACTGGTTTGGGGGGGAGATGATCTTGGGTCCTTTTCCTTGGAAATCTTCTCCATTTTTTCTCATCTGTGTAGAGGACAGACTCCCACCACATTTTCCTCTGTCCTGGCATCTCCGGAAAAAAAGCGGCAGGACCTCCATACCTCATTTCAGTGGCAGAAACCATTTATTTTCACAGAGTCACAGTTTTCCTTTCAATAATTGTTTTAGTTTTCGGGGAGGAGGTCCCTTTGTCTTTTAGGGTGGTCGAGGGGAGGGCGTCTGGGCTGTTTTCCTTTTCGGTGTTCCTGAGTTGTGTTGTATGAGGTGGTGAGGGAGGGCTGGTGCCTTTTTTCCCATTCATTTATACCATATTTTTTATTTTTTTCCTGTTTAAAACTTAATAAATTCTGTTGCATTTTCCCACTAATGAGTTCTTGTCCAGAATTTGTGGTTAAATCACCCTTTTTGCCATCTCAAATCGAGACACTATGTTATCTTCTGTGTTTTGCTATTGTGATTATTTGTTGCTTTATTACAGACTATGTTATAGTACCAGCGATGCCTGTCCTTAATTTTGAGGCTTGAAGGAATGACGAATCAGGTCTCAATACTGCCTGTCTGCTAGTTGAATACTGAAATATTAACTTCTAATATGTCCTTAACCTACATTCTAATTTTTTATCCAAATGTCAATGAATTGCTTTCTCTGAAAAACTCAGTTTTTTTCTCTAACCAGTTGTCCAGAACACATGAAATTTCTCTTACTTGCATTACTTAATTCTAAGGCTGTTTAGTTTTAGCAAAAGTAATATTTTGCAATATTGATTTTCTAAAGTACTCTTCAGTAACCATGCTTGTTACTCTGATTTTTAAATTTTTTTTACTATGTTTATATTTCAATTGTTTAAACCCTGTGGGCACTAGAGACTTGCAGTATATATGTTCCCCAAAAATTGTCTCTCCTGTTTAAATAAATCTTTAAGTATATTAATTACGCTGTGTTAATTTTTGTCATACTAACTTGTCCTACAGATCTGTTTACCTAGGTTAGATCCAAATGAAATACAACTCTATCAAATGAAGCTGTTCTCCCAAAATACCAGATATAAATAATTTATTACTATTTTCTTCATTCTAACCAAATGAGTGTGCTGGTGACATTTTGCCTCCTGAAGGGCCTCCTAAAATGCCACATACACACATTCAGAAGTGATTCCTACATGTTGTTTAGCAACCAATTTTAACCTTTAGATTAAATTAGGAATTTGATGGTAGTAAGGTTTTTAGGGAAAAAAATATGGAATGTTGTGAAAAAAGAGTTTGTGTAATTGAAGAAGTTTCTCACGAAGTACTATAATAGCCAACAATCACCTAAGCCTAGAAATTATTCTAGAATATGATTATATGACTAAAAAAATGGGCAAAAAGTCAAAAGCTCCAGTTACGAAGAAAATATTTTATGCTGCATGACAAAGAGGAAGGGGAGAGGGGGAATGGAAGGAGAAAGGGTGCAGGGAGAATTAGTTATGCTCTTCTCTGTTTTCATTGTATTGAACAAGTTGTATAAAACAGGTTTTTATAGACAAAGCCTTAAAAAGAACCCAGTCTATGTAATCCATCCAACAATATTGCTACTAAAAGAAGATCAGAAAATAAGACACGCTAAAATTAAATCTTCACATTTTTGGCTTTACATACTGTTTCTGCATAGCGAAGTGGTTTTTTTTGTTTTTGATGTGGTGAAGAAAATAGTTGACTCAGAAATTTGAATTCAGAAATGAAAAAAATAGTTTAGAAGAGGTAATTAAATAAGATAGGACCAGAAGAGTTTTGAGGAAGAAAATGTGTAGAAAAATATAAACTTAGAAGGATTAAACAGACATGTAATAGATGTGGCAGAAAAGTGTTACTATGTAGAGTGGTGATGAAGGTAAGACAAGAGGCTGAGCTTTGGATGGCTTGATCTTGTTCTTTCCTGTTCCATAGCTGGATTTTTATTGATCCAGGCTCTACATGTGAGCAATTCTATGTCTCATATGCAACTTATCCACCTGTTGACTGCAGTAATCTTTTTGGTGTGGTTTGAGAAGGAAAAAGGAAGCCCTTTGATAAGGTACTGCTCAGTAGCAGAGTGCCCAGCCATGAACAGAAAGCACAAGATAGGAAGAGGAAACTGATGCAGAAAAGCTAGAAGAGGATCAAAAAAAGAGAGTGCCTAGAAGAAAATGTGCATTGACAAGTAAAGATACTAAGAAAAAGATATGAAATACTAAAAATAGTCCCCTAACCAATAATCAGTTTTGAGGAAGTCAGTAAGGATGCTAATTGCGGGGAACAGGTAAACTTCTTGTAAAACATTTGGATTTGTGAGGTGAAGGAAGCGTCATTTCCAAAGCAATGTTTTTTCTAACTCTTGGTACACAAAGCACTCATCTACAAAGAAAACCCAGACCACAAAAAAGTTTAAATTTCATGAGCGCAATGCAGAAAAAGCACAATACCCCTGAGTCTCCTTTTCTTTGTCATAAGCACAAATTTTATGTCAGTTTATCCTAAGCTCTTTATTGTGCCAATTAAATATGTCTTATTTCACGGTTGAGTTTAATTATTAGAGAATTTAAACAAGATAACAGACAAAAAATAAGCTAACTGCATCCAACCTGTCTCATAGGGAAAACAGATCCTCAATTTAGAAACTGAAATATATGGTGTGTATATAGTCAGCATTACAGTCAGATCTATTTATTTGAGTATTAGCTAAGATAGCCTTCTGAAATAAGTATTTTGACCAGTTTCCATGAACCAGGCACAGAGGTAATTCTTTTCCTTTAGTGATTGGGAAATGTCAATCTCCAAGCAAGGAAAAATTGTGTAGGCTGACAACCCGTCCGAATTTAAAACTTGAACCTTCCAAGCAGTATGAATGTCTAGCTCACACTGTCTGGCCTAGAACCCACATCTGTGCAGAATTAACAAACCACTGCAGGCTTAGTAAGACCATCTGTGGGAACTGTCTATTGAGATTCTGGGTGTAAAGAAGAATTCAGCTTCTGGAAAACAAAATAAGTAGTTTTCATTTAAACAGTTTTAAATTATAAAACTTTTCAATATATGCATATATGCATACATGTATATACGAACTGACAGATCTCACAGAGATTTGATTTATAAAGACCATTGCATAAAGACTCAGAAAATTCCACAGCTGAGCAGTTTAAGGAGAGAAACCACCACGTGCTGACCTTAGTTCCCTGTCTTCCCACCTTTACTCTGTCCATATCCCTGCTGAAGGGGCTGAAGATGTGGCACCTATAAGGGTGGTAGGAGAAGTGAAGTTTAGGCTGGGAAATGGGGAAAGAAGGGTTATTTGTTTGTCTTTTTGTTTCTCACTAATCAGATTAGTGATTATATATTTATCTGGCAACAAATTCAGTTGTTTTTTTTCCTGAGTTGAGTATATTTTGCCTGTAATGGCATTTGGTAAGCAATTTTACAGTCTTTAGCTTGACCTATGAGCTTTGTAATTTTTGTTCTTTCTATTTTCTTTTCTTATCCCACTAGGGGTGAACAAGCAGCTGGGTGTGTGTTTAACCATCAGCTAGGGTGTTTAGCTGTCAGCAGAAAGGATATCCTTTATACTTGTAGAATAAATACTGAAACTGCTAGAAGCTTTCATGGCACCTGGCTTTTACACAAATCATTTATCAAAATCATTGTAACTAATTCTGTTAATTCTTTTAATGTAATGTTCACAATTTCAGATGATTTAAGGAAAGATGTTAAAATGTGCATTTGACAAACAGAGTGAGATTTCTACCTATGCTCTGAGGCAGCAATAAGCAAGGTAAACATCCCATCTGGTATTTTTAAATTTTTAACAATATGCTTTTTCTTATCCTGGTTACTGAATTATGGGATGGACTTATTATGATGTAGTGTTTTATGTTTTTGTCT
>VYZS01032273.1:0-25796 GCA_013400695.1 Neodrepanis coruscans | reverse complement strand
GATCCAGACACCCCTTAAACACTCCTCGGGGTTACTGCACGGTTGGATTTGATCATCTTGCAGGTCTCTTCCAACCCTGACGATTCTGTGATTCCAAACCACCCAGGGCCAAATCCAGACACTCCTTAAACACCTCCAGGGACAGTGACCCCACCACATCCCTGGGAAATCCATCCCACCGCTCCTTTCCCTGCAGGACAGACTGACCCAGCTCCCCAAACCCTCCCGTCCAGGAGGGGCCCCCTGAGCAACCTCGGTCTGAGCACCCCTGGCCCCCTCGGCCGCTCCCATCAGACCCCTCTGGACCTTCCATGAGCCTCGTTCTGTGTATTCTGCACTAAATTAATAAAAACCCATCACTTCATTTAATTCCAGAAATCACTGCGTGTCTCAAGGAAAACCCCTCCTGGCTCTTTGGTGTTCTTTGGCTCTTATATTGTGTGTATTATCAGACAGTGATGGGTGGTCCTGCGTTATTCCTGATTTTCCAAGCACAAGTGTATTTTCCTTTCTTCCTAAATGAACTTAACATTGCTGGTAGCTTAATTCCCTTACAGCACAGCACCCAAGAGCACTCCAGGGATGCTGCACCTCGGGAGTAACAAGTTCTTACACACTCACTCTCAATGGGAGGCTCAGCAAAGCAGAATTAGTGAATTTTAGAAACAGCACATCCAGGTGACTTCACATTTTACCATCGTGGTGTCTTGCAGCCAGAGATCCCAGTAGTGGTGGTCACAGATCTGGTTTGAGTCCCTAGTGCCAGGTTATGACAGGACAAATGACCACACAAGGAGGTTCTGACTTTATGCTGAAATATTTTGCCCCTGTTGGTGAGGAGCCTGTGGGCACTGATCACTGCAGGAGCTTTCAGAACTTCTCAGTGCCTTGGGCTTGGTGAGTTCATCGCCCACAAATCTGATTATTTACTTTCTTCCATTTCAAGAGAACAAGAAATGTCATAATCAAGAATCTGAAAGGACTGAAATCACAAAGTAGAGCTTGTTATTTTTTTTTCACAGACACAGCATTAACCCAGTTGCTTTATAGACCTCAGACTTCTATAGAAACCACTTCTGTTTCATCAGGGACATGATCGGCTTTGTCAATTTTCTGCAGCCCAGCTGTAGTGCAGTCCAATTTACAGTGACTTCAGTGTGTGTGCAGCTATTTTTTTGTTGTTGTTGTTAAAATGCTGGGAAATAAAACCTCATTTATTTCACACAAAGCAGTGCCTGATTAAAAACAAACAACAAACAAAGCAACAAAGCCCAAAAACCGAACAAACTTTATATAAGGTCTGTAAGAACAAACTGGGGGGAGTTACTTAAGAAAAGTCATTTTAGAAATAGGTTGAATTCTCTTTAAAAAAAGAAATCTCTTTAGCTGCTGTATTTCTGCTACATGGTTTAAGTGCAATCCGAACAGATGCCCTTCTTGCAGTCGTGGTTCAGGTACAAGATGTAGCTGAAATTAAACAAGATGAAACCCATAGCAGAGGAGCCAAGAGCAGACAAACAGCTCATCCCAAACTCAGCTACTCGCTCAGACATCCCTCACATTCCCTCTGCTTGGACAGTGCTTCACACCTCATGAACAAAGGAAATGTGTGCACAGGATAAGATTCCAAGACAAGCACTGACAATTTGGCTTTAAGGAGATTCACAAAAAACTCATTGCAAGGGTTCAGGAGAGAAATCAAAACAACAACAAAACCGATAATGAATGGAAAGTGTCCTGGGGGAAAAAAAACAAAACAAAACAACCCAACATTGAATGGCTCGGCTTCCTGCAGGTACCTCCGTTTATAGCTTACGAGGAGGAAAAAAACCAAAAAAAACCAAACAAACCCAAAACAACAAAACTTCCTCTAATTTTATTAATGGCCATTCAAATGTAGTTTAAAAATGATAATGAATAATGTTGACTGTGTGTCCTAATTGGAGTCAAGTATAGACATCAAAGGCCTATGCCAAGGGAACTTGTTCCAACAAGCTTTGAGCTGTACCCCAGAACACCAAAGGCAAAAAAAAAAAAATCTCATCTCTGCTTTTACTCTCCAAGAGCAGCTCGGGTTTAAGCTGTGGAATAATTCTAAGGCAGTGTGTATTAGATACTTAATTGCACTTGCTTGGTTTTTGTACAACGTTGTTGATCTTTTTTCCTTTCATTCTCAAAGCAGCCACAAAATGTCCAGATGTTAAATCTAAAGTGAAGCAAAACAAGCCCCCATAAATCCCCCTTCAAAAGAACAAATGTTGCCAATGGTGACCGAAACCTTAATTATTTTTGTACTGATTATTTTAGCATAAAGATGTGTGTAAGGTACAACGTTCCCAACGCTGAAGCAGCTCTTTCATCTTCCACAATTGCAAAATACAAAGGTTTCTCACTCACTTTAATTTGTATTAATTGAGGTAAAAGCAGGCTGTGTTAGACAACACTCCAGTTCAGCAGCATGTTGGCTCGATGAGGTGTCACAGTGTGCACTGTGGTGTGTCACCTTGAGGACACTGTTCTGGTGTTCAATCACCTCAACAGCTGTACCTGCCACACTTACACTGCCCTCCTGTTGCTCTGGGGTAAATGCTCTGTTAATGCACAAACAGGTGCTTCCCCCAACCTCAATCCAGGTTTGTCTTGATGTTTCCCGTGGTGTGTGTTGGACCCATAATTGGGGTCTCATATCACTTCAATCTCACTGTTTTATTTCCTCTGTCTTATCCAGATAGGTGGCAAATGCTTGGGAGCAGTAGGTTGTTTCTTTCTACAGGCTTATAGAGCAGCCAGCATTACAGCACCCTGATATTTCCTAGGGCCTCTAACTGCTACGTTATACTAGTATTGAAGAGATAATATTTTCAGATGTATGGACAGAGATCTGTGTCTCAGTTACCAGATTCCTCACCAGTACTGTGGTGTCTTGTGGAGTTAAGGATCACACAAAAAACTGAGTCAGTCCTGCTCTGGCAGAATTCACTAAATAATTCTTAAATGAGATAAGCATTACAAATCAGTTATGTTACAATTACAAAGATAAAATGCCGGCAAAAAGTAAGAGTTTTCCACCATTTATGAAGAGGGAAATATAAATCATTGTTTAGATTCCTCTTCTGGAAAAGGAGAGAACTGCAATAAACATGAACGCTGTGCATATGTTTCAGGTGAACTTCACTGTTAATATCAAGAACATTGGATTTTGTATTCTTTTATTTCCAAAAGTAATGGAACAATTTCAAACAAATCTGAAGAGGATTAATACAAATCGTACTTGTTTTGATTTATGATGTAGTTATTGCAGACTGCACTCTCATTTTAAATGCACAACAGATGTTTGTGGTTACAGTCAGTAACTGGAACATGGAAACCGTTGAGGCCAGAGATATAAAGAAGATAAATTTAAAGATCAGTGAAGGACATTAGAACCATTTGGGTTCCAGTATTTTAACAGGATTTTTTTCATCTGCTAAGATTGAAATAGCTAATGTTGCTCTCAATTAAATAACCCATCTCTATGTTTTTGAATTAAACCAGTCAGAAGCACTGGATGGTTCGGGAGCCATTTTCAGAGCTATTGTTTCAAGCCATCTGTGGTTTATGGAAAACATCTCCTCCTCATTTGAATTCAATATATTGTTAAAACTATCAGCACTTCCTTAAAAATAAATCAATTTCAGCTTGTTCACCTCAGTTTTCCATTTAGGAAGGGATTTCCCAGCCATGGATTTAATGCACCCTTGTGGTTTTCTAAGTCCTAGAATGATGCAGAATACATTATTTTAGTTAGACATTAAAGATATCTTAGACCAGCATCCCTAAACTTTGGATGAACAAACACTGTTCACTTTTTAATATGTTAGGAATTGCTGTCAGATGTATCTGAAACCACTGGCTTGTGAGTACCAGCAATGGCTTTGAAGACTGTTTTCTGGGAATACCTGCATGAGACAAGGAAGACTGCAAAGTATGTATAAAACATGGGTGTTACAGTGACATTCAGAGTGAAGACATTGAGAGAACAGTCCACAGCTTTGGTCAATTGAGGAGAATATTCTGTGTATGTGATTTGGGACTTTGCTCTTGCATGTGTGGTTTATGTCCTTTATCATGAAGAATTTAGATCCTTCCGACTCCCAGAGGAGAGGGGAGTAATCGTCTGTATCTTTATTAATGGGGAGGGTGGTGATGAGGGGACAGTTTTCAGTTTTCAACCAGCGCAGCATTTCATTTGACTGATTTCAGGGTAGGAAACTCACTTCCACTGACAACAGTCTTGGCTGGGATTGACAGGACTGTGCAAGGGTATTTTTTCAGGCTACTTTTTGAAGTACAATAGGACAGTTTTGGTGTATGACTCAGGAAGTCTGTTCTCTGCAAACTCACCTGGGTACAAAAGCAACTTTCTGAGAGCCTCAACTCTCCCTGCAGTATCAGTGATCAA
Organism: Neodrepanis coruscans; assembly: GCA_013400695.1. Lineage (NCBI taxonomy): Eukaryota > Metazoa > Chordata > Aves > Passeriformes > Philepittidae > Neodrepanis > Neodrepanis coruscans. The sequence goes on along the minus strand of VYZS01032273.1, from coordinate 21,355 downwards.
CACCCCACTACCTCTCAGACAGTACCTTCTTGTGACTGACCTGTTGCCAGATCTTGTCCCAGAGCTGCTGGCTTTGAGCTCAGCTGATACAAACCACCCTGCAGAATTCACATTACTTTACACCCCAGCACCATTGTCTGTTTGAATGGTGTAGCATCGCCAAGCAGAAACGCTGTAAACAGAACACATGCTTTGCCATAGTGTTTTATTGCAACTTCCATGGTTTTCTGAATTGTGGACTTTCCAGCAAACTACAATAGCACTGCTGCAAAGTTTTTGTGGATTGCTGTTAGATATATGGCCAGCAGCACAGAGGCACCTCAGTGTTGTCCAAAGTGCTTTCCCATTTCCAATACTTACGAAGAGTTGTATCATCTCAGAGAGAATAAAGTTTACTTAGCACAAGAACTCCTGCCTGGCAGGAAACCAGTCCTCTGACAAGTATAGCAAGGGCTTTTAGCAGTAAGAGTATCTGTGTGGAGGCTAAAACTCACCAGGATTTTACATATCCCATCAAGCAGTTCTTGCCAGTTTTTAGCTCATCACTTCATGGAACTGCACTGCAGTTATCAGCAGTCTATTATATTCAAGTTCAAAAAACAGAAAGCAATTCTCTGTGCAAATAGACTGTGAAGTATATTTGAAGAGCAATGTAACAATTGCAAATTATATTTTAAGAGCTTTTGTTTAACAGTAACTGTGACACTAACCATATGACTTTTGGGACACTGGGAATATTTAAGCTTGACAGTCCAGCCTACAGACTGCAGTAGATGAAGTTGTTACCTGGAGCATCATTTACCACGTCATATTCACTTGTCAGAAATCAAGAGATGGTCAGTATTTTAATGACCCATCAGAATCTGCCACTGTACACTGCCTGCTTCCATGGACTGAACATGAGTACAAATTCTCAGAAATACCCCAGGAGTATGAAAAAAACGTGCTAATCAGATCAAGTGCAGTTGGACATTTCACTTTAAAATAGCAAGCCTTACCTCAAACACCCTAAAAATCTAGTGAATGCCATAATACTGAATTTGTGTTTCTCTCCCCTTCTTTCTGTATCTCGTTTGATGACATCCTCTGTGCTACATAATTGTGGGGATAGATCCTTGAAAGCATTAAAACCCTGGAAGACCCCAAACTACTCACTCCAAAGAGATTTTAAATTAAATTAGGTCATAAACTTTCAGGTTTCTCCTTCCAGAACAGGCATGATGGAAGAAAATGCAAAGCTGGGCAACATTCTGCCTGTGGGAGAAAGGACCCCAAGGACTGAAATCAGCAAATGGCAAGTGAGGGAGTTTTACTGCAGGGGAGGGGAAAGTTAGGCCAATTTCACCAAGGGAGTCAGGCAGGAGATTTGTTTTCATTTGTTTTAGCTTCAAGTCAAACGTGCTTCTAAATCATCACAGAGAGAGACGAATGCAGTTGTGATTGTGGGTTTGGGAGGCAGAGGAAGAGGGAGAAGATTAGCAGCAAGATTGCCCTTGGCCACAAATGCTGTTTTGCTTTACAAAAGCAGAGATGAATACTGAGCTGTGCATCGCTCAGCCCTATGCAGAGCAGCCCGGAGAAGACAAGCCTCAGACACAGGACAGGACAAAAGCCAAAGAAAGCTGCTTCAGCCTCTGAACTGGATGCTTCTGCTTAAAATATCCCACACAATTCTGCAATCTCTCCCCCACCTTCACTTACCCAGCTCCAGACTCGCCTATAGTACAGAAAGTTGAATCAGTGCAATTCATTTTACTTTCTTGCACCCTTGGTTTTCTCAATTTGCCCCTACCCAGTTGCTTTTCCAGTTTGAACATCCCATCCCCCTGCCCTTCTCCCGTAAAATAAGCCTCTAGTTATAGGGTAATTTCTTCTTATATCTTCTTATAACTTGGATTTTTTTTTAAGCTAGCTATTGTTTAATTACTACTTTGAAGTCAATATAGCAGAAGAAAAATCCCTAGTTTAAGGTGGCTTTTTGCATCCCCACCAAGCTATTCAGCAGGGCATTCATCCAGGATACAAAACTGGGCTGAAGCTTTAGGAGCTGAATGGATCACTCCAGTAGAGATTTAATTTCCATGAAATTCCTCCATGAAAATCCACTCACTCCTCTTAGATCTGACAGACAGGCAAAGACCAGCCACTACCTTTGAACTGCGTAATTTCTAAATGCATCCCACCCCTTTCTGCCTCCCATGTAAATACGAATTGCTGGGGCTGAGAGCGTCTTGGTAGACTTTAAACCACTCACAGAGTGCGGGAGGAGGGAAACCAAAGACAAGTACATGATGACTAAACTTAGGGTGGTTCGATGAATTAGCCCAGAATCGCTCTGCTGTCCCGCTGCGGCTGAATCCAGAGCTGCTCCCGCACGGGCAGTGGAGCCACCGGCTCCCCCCCGGCTCCTCCCTGCAGGAATTCGCTGCCTCGGGCAGAGACGGTCCCCGGCAGCCCCGGACCCCTCGCCCTGTGTGACAGCACCTGCAGATGCTCCACCCGCCTGATGTGCCATCTCATTACCGGGGCGTCTGCAGCCACCAACTAAGTCTAAGTTCTAAGTCTGCGGTTATAAACCAAGAGCTCACTGAAAGCGAGCCCAGGGCGCCCTGGTTCCCGTTCCTACCGGGAGAACCCGCCGTGAGCTGGGTGTGCGAACCGGGTGATGCTGCTCCCGGTCCTGTTCCTTTGTTCCCTTCCCAGCGGGAATCACCCCCATCCCCGGCCGTGGGATGTGAGGAGCTCTCGGGGAGCCCCGACCCCGCCTGACCCCCCCCACCCGCTCCCGGGAAAACCCCCTGGGATCCAGGAGGTTTCTGGACGCGCAGAACGAAGAGGAGCGGCTGCGGATTCTCCTCTCCCCGCGCCGCTTTCCCCCCGCCTGCAGCTCCAGGACTTCCTTCCACTTGAGTGTTTTAGAAAACATTCACCCCGAAGTCGCCAAGTGCATCACTTAATGGTTGGGCGCAAACAAGGTTTTTTTTTTAACTATTTCTCAACATTTAGTTCACTTTCAACACCTTCCAACTCGCTCCTTATTTTCCCGAGTGTTGCTGCATCCCCACCTCTGTGCAAAACCTATTCCCGAGCCCCGGCTGCTGTCTTCACTTTGCTCGGACTCTCGCTGTCAAACTTGGCTGCTTAAATTTCAGTTCATAATTAAGCACTGCTTTTTTTTTGCCTGGAGCAACTCTTCGGTTCATCTCCTGAAGTTCGCTGGTTTTTCCCTTAAGCCTTGCTTTAAACTATCAAACTCGAGATCTTTCCCGAATCTTGCCCTTTGATCTGTTGTAATCGGGGAGTTCCTCAGTGAACCCCATTTTCCCTTTTCCCGTTCCTGCTCCCCCTTCCCGAGTTCCACGCGTGGCTGTCAGTGTTCTCCGGCGGCTCCCGGGCATTTCTCGCCGCAAAGCTGCGGATGCCTTTGCATTCCAAGCACAATGACCCTCTGTTCCTTGGAAGCTTTCCTCAGCTCCAATATCTGAATCACCAGCCCCACCGCAGGAAGAATCCCCGTCTCTTTCCTTCTTTGAAATGTTTATCTCTGTACCTCCTAACTCAGTTTCATATGCTCCGATAAGGAATTTGGGAACCCCGTCTTTTCCTTTTGAATCCTTTTCCCTCTAGAATTTTTGTAATTGCCGCGTTGTAGACCGCGCTTCCCTCCCCAACCACCCCCGCCCTTTGCTCTCTCTAAAGCCAATTTTTCAAACATCAGTGATTCGAATTGATTGGCTTGACTAAAAAAGTCTTGAACACTGAAATTAGGAGAAAGTGACTCCTCCCAGTGTTTTCTCTCCATTCCTAAGGTTTGTTTCTATCACGTGGCGGGAGTGGAGGTGGGGCGGGGGGTGGGGGGAGTTTGAACAATATAATTTCACTTTGATGTGAATGCTGATTGTTTTCATTGTAGAAAGGTTTAAAATTTTGAACACCTTCCCTTAGCAGTTCTCACATAAAGAAACTCACACATCCAGGTGGTTTTATTCAGTGTGAGTAGGGGTCTTACAACATAACTAAACATACAGGAGCTCAGCTGTATTTTAGCTGTCAGTATATTAGTTTGCTGGAGGAAACATATACTTTTTAAAACCAAATAAATGTGTATAGTTCCTGCATCTAGAAAAACTTATTTTTAAAATAAAGTAAGGTTCACCGGACCTGTGTTTGAGCTGTTCACATTTATAGATTACAAACTGTATTTGTTATAAACTCACTTTATTTAATCTCATCACCACTTAAACTCCTCAGAGGTTATTGCTTGGTTTTAACATTTGCATTGGGATCTGAATATACAAAACATGGCTGTGGTTCAGGCTCTATGATATTTAAGAACTGTGGAGGTGTCAGACCTCATTACACTGAATTACTAGAAAACTCTGCAGAGTATGGACAGGCAATATAGGCTGCCTCTGGTAACTTTGACAATTGCCCTTTAATCCTGACCTACAAGATTCCTGATATTCCTGTCATAGTCTGTACTTTGTGTACAAACTGAGCAGAGTTTGTTTTCCATTTATATGGAAACCAACTTCTTAGGAACTTCAAGGATGTCTCCAAATCCCTATCAACTAAAACTAAATCAAGGCACGAATCAAACTTCCAGGAGTGAAAAATTTGGAATACATTATTATCCTATTTACTCCGAGTTATTTGTTTAGGTATGTTTCATTGCACAGTAATTGCTGAACTGAGGAAATGAAACCCAGTTTATTTACTGTTGAAAACAGAAAAGTAACAAATTTTAGCTGAATTTACATTAAAATCTCATAAGGGCAACTGCAATAGATGAAATATATTGAGAAAATGTATGGTAAATGTTTGTCTGTTCTCAGAATTAAATAATCTATAGCTAAAAATTTTATAAATATTATAAAAAGTATAAATTACATATCAACAAAATTTTTGGCACAGGCTTTATATTTGTGGATGGGAAGGATAATAACTAAATAACAGCAGTAATAGTTCACTTAACCAAAATCAAATCATTGGACAGCAGTGAGTCTAGAGGTTCTTTATTACATGTTTATCCTATATGGCATGAGTATGAGTAAATTGAAATACAAACGCTGCAGAAAGGACATCTTCTACTTCAGTTTCCAAATAAACTTGTCACTGACATCAGAGGAGGATCAGTGTAAACTGGAGGCAGTTTGAAGTCCTGAATTTCTGTCTCAGTTGACCGAGGATTAATAATCAAGGATGTCTTCCTCCTCTGCGGGATTTTGATCCTCCTGATCCAGCAGTGATCAGACAGAAGTGCAGTTGTTTCAGCCCAGATTCTACAAAGCAGGTACCTCCATCTCACAGGTCAGCACCATGCTGGGGTCAGAGACTACATTAATCTGGAGAGGACTCTGGAGTCAAACAGGCAAGGATCTTATTGATCACAAGAGAATGGCAACTTCCCCTGAAGTTGTCCTAGAACACGACTGACATGCACTAAAACTGGATGTAATAAATATCTGCAGCCTGTTCTGCAGTGAGGAAAAGTCAAGGAAGGAAGGAAGGAAGGAAGGAAGGAAGGAAAAGAGAATTTAAATACTATTATTTATTCCTTATAATGTTAAGGATGAATCATTCCAACTGCATATGCCAAAACTCAGCTCCAAACATTGGAAGCATAGGATTTCTGACCACTTTACCAATGAAAACAATTAGCCATGACACATTTGTTTCACAATAAAAGTAGGCTGAGAACCAAAGCAGCAAAGAATCAAAACTAAACAACCAATTTGCATTTATTCAGGTACTGAAAGGTTGAATTTTCAAAAGCAGTTGCAGTATGGTGTGAGCAAAAGGGGCACTTCTAATTTCCTCTCACCATCCTCAGCTGAACTCTTTCGCATCCTTGCTCAGACTCCAGCCTTTGCTTCATGCTGCAATCAGCCAGTTCAGCTCAGTGGTCCACTGAAAAATTACATTTTGGAGATGTGTGTTTTTTTAAGAGGTCAGCAGGATGAACCAACTCCCCTTTACCTGTGTGAGCACCATGGCCAGGGATAAGCAGCTTCATGAGAGACTGAAGGAAATCCCCTTTGTACCTCTGTTCTGCTTCAACACCAATCTGGGCACATAGGGAACTGCCCTGAGCATCCACCCAGCTCTGCCAAGCTGGTTTGCCAGAAAAACTTCATCAGGACAGTAACTCTGGGTCTCAAAACTTTGGGCACCTGTCACATAAATCTCTTGTGCTTGTAGGTGAGACAGTGCACAGCGTGATCTACAAAATGATTTGTGCCATTCTAATTGCCTGATAAATCAATTCAAAATTAAATAATAACAGGAGTTATCAAAACACTATTCCCAGAGTACAGGTACTCTATGCAGTTTACTCCTTTTCTACTACAGAGTATTAAATTAATAAAGTTTAAAGCAACTGACATAATTTACAATTACATTTTTACTGCTGACATTCAAGCAGCACTTCTCCAGCCATATGCCAATGAGCAGCTTTGTAATGACAACAATTTTGGTCACAATTTTAATCTCTGGGACTGGCAGACTGTTCTCTAAAAGGGGGCTTTCTTACATGATATGTATTAGATCTCTGAGCTGAACTGGTAACTAACGGGCACAGGAGAGGAGGGAAGCAGAAATTCACCAAGTTTCCTGCTGCAGCTGGATCTCAGAGGAAGTTGTTGTTTCCTGCAGCTCTGGTTAGGGAGCCCGACAAACCAGATGGAGATTTGCTTCAAGAAACATCTACTTAGGTAAGTCAAAAGCTGGGTAGGAGCGAGCAAAGAGCACTGCCAAACAAGCTTGAGAAGAAAACCAGCAGTCGTAGAATCATTAGAATGATTTGGGCTGGAAGGGACCTTAATGATCCAACACCTCTGTCATGGAAAGGTACAGTCACTGCTACACAGTGGCATTTACCTCTATGCTCTGAGGACAGTCAATCCCATCATCACCTTACAAGAACATGTTGTATCCACAGTCAAGCCCTGTGTTTGTGGAGTCTCCTCTTCCAGCCTAATGACAAGCCCTTTGTGGAAGAGAAAGGAGAGGATCTAGACCTCTCCAACAACCAGTAACTCTTTGAGACATGGGCAAATTTGCCCTACATACCTATGTACATTATTTGCATAATTTTTCTCAATGAGGACTAGGATTGAGCAATACCAGTTACTCTGTCCTTAGATCTACATGGTCACCAGTCTTTGGCAGAGGACTGAGATAAGCTGGAGAGAGCAATATCTTCAAACCCTTCCTGGATCTGGAAAAGAGTAAACAGCATGAGATTTCCAAACACATGGTAGAAATGAATACATAATGTTATGATCTAAAGAGATTAACAGCTCTCTCCCCGTTTCCACATGACCAGGTAAAAGTTGTCGGTGAGGTCAGCAAGAAAGAGTGACCTCAGGACTGAAGCCACTGGGTCCCACAGGAGGAGAGTTGGTTGGCATTTCTCCAGTCAGAAAAAAAGCCTTCAGTACCCAGACTGAAGGTTTTACAATCTGAAAATGCAGAGCAGATCATCAGCTTGCTCTTCTATAGAGAAATGTGTGTGTTAAACAAACTGCTTTTCAAACTACTGAGACACATCTCTGTCATCAACCTTCCCACCTTCTGCTCTTGTCAAACAAGACAGGACAGTTTAGAGCAGCCACAAACTGCTGCTTCATTAAAAGTTAAACCTTTGCTTACTAAATGTCAGAGCCACCAACTGCAAATGAAATTATCTTCTCATAACATAAGTGAGTATGGTCTGTACATTCAACCAGACAAAATACGTCCAGTATTAAATATCATGTGAATCTGGTCTACTATTGTAGTAGTGCCTCTCCAGTCTGGATTAGATACAGCCAATATTTGAGCATTCCAGTGCCTGATACATAAATTGGTTTAATTTAATTCTGGTAAATTAGAAATACCTTCCATTTCCAAGGTAACAAGATATCTGAACAATATGAATGAAAATGTCTTCTGGACACGGAATACTTGACAAGGTTATTCTTCCAATTTCCAGGTGCCCTCCATCTGCTCTTAGAGAAATCAGCATTTCACCTTCAGACTACAGGGTTGAATTCTTGGAAAGGGGAGGGACTACAGGAGATCCACAAAACATCTTTAAAATTATTCTCTTACCTTGTTTTTCAGGTAAGATTTGTGAGTCTTTGCTACACATTTTAGTACAAAACCCATTAATTTATAAACTGCAGCATTTAAGTTGGGAAATGTATCCTGTTCTTCTGTAAGCAGAATTTCTTTATCTTGACAGATTCTTTTCTTGAAAAAAAAAAAAGAGAAATAAAAAAGTGAACGGAATCACAGAAGCCTCTCCCTGCTTCATGGGAATTTGGCTGAAAATGCAAAAAGAGAATGTGTGGCAATCCACTGACAAGTGCCATGAAGCTTTTCCAAATTAACTATTTTAAGTTTCACACTTTTTTTTTTTTTTAAATTAGAAAACTGAACAGAGCAACACTTGCTCAGAGATAATACATTTTCATGGAACACATTGCTTTGGGAAATAACTCATTTTCTATCCTTAAAGGGTGGGATCAGCCTGACTCCTCAGTCACAGAGGAGTCTGACACAGCACTCCAGCACTTGGCATCAATAAATAAATGAGGTGTCTCCAGTGTTAGGGAATAACTCTTCACTCTTCCAGCCCATTTCCCCCGAGGATGCAACCTCGTGTTTGATCACTTCCCCATCCCTCACAGCCCTGCTCCAGCTTTTCTCCAGCTTTTTCCACTTTCTTCACCCAAGAGCTTTTATTGCTCTTGCCAGGACCTTGGAAGCTACTCCAGACTATGTAGATGTGCCTGTAGGAGGGAGAGCAATTGCCTGTGTTCTTGTACAGATCTGACTTTATCCAGGGCATGGCACTGTCAAGCCTCAAATTCCAACAATTAGGTACTGGGCTGCATCTCCTTAAGAGCTGCTTTGTATCAGAAACACAAAAAGTGAAGCAGGGATGGAAGTGTGCTGTGGGGATGTTAAAGGAAAAGACTACTGCAAATAACAAAATTTATTTAGTGTAACTTATTATAAGAATAAAGTACACATATTTAAGCTATTTATTCATTTCTTGACAAATTTCAAAGGTGGGCTATTAAAATTTCCTGTCTGAAATCCAGTTTTCTTTAGTCTTTTTGAAAGGGTAAAGGGACCTTAAAAGAACCATGATTTAACTGAAAAAGATAATAAGATCAAAATTAGATGAAAAAGATAATATTTCGTGTTTCTCAATAGTTACAAATATATAGTGAAGCCCTTTCAAAAAGACAGTACAAAATTAATTAACTAATTTAATTTTAGATATATATTAAAATAACGTTGAATTGTTGTTGTTTGGTAATCATTGTTTAAATGCTAAGAAATATCCCAGGATTAATTCTGTGACTTTATAAATAGACATTTATTAATGCTTCGATATTAAACAATGTGTTTCATTCTCTCTTGAATTGCAATCTTAGCCATAATTTAAAAAATCCTGCAACTTGAGTTCTGCTCCACGAAATACCCTCCATGCCTTAACCAACTTTAGGATCCTTTAACTGCCTTTTTATACAGAATTTTAGGCTAAGAGGAACAAAAGGATGCACTTTTCACGACCCTGGAACCCTGTGACCACTGGGAAATCAAAAGGGTGGTGACACGAAGGAAAACTATTGTCCACAAAAATAAGCTCTTCAAGGGGCACCAGGAATGCACAATAAAATCCCAGTTTCCTTTGTGTAGCTGTTTATGCCTATGGCTTGCATCATCCAGAGCTCAAGAAAAAATCTAAACTAAAAAGGAATTCAGGTTTCTAAGAAAAAAAAAATCTATATTGTTCTTAAAAAAAACCCCAAAAACCAAACTATGTGAAAAAGAATCTTTTAAGACTTCGTCATCTCTTTACAAATAAAATATGTAACTCTGAGGTAATGAAAATCCTCCAGCCTGCTCAGTGGGAATCGGAGAGATAGATTTAAAAAGTGATTCCAGCAAGTAGAAGCAGATGGGAAAGTAACCTGATTTGTCAGGACTGGAGGATTTAGTGAATTTGTTGCCTTCTATCATTACTAGAATACAGCAGCATGTAAGAGCTTAATTAGAGAATGAGCTCTACTTTGACCTGAAAACATTTGAAGTTAAAAAAAAAAAAAAAGAAAAAAGACTGGTCTCAAATTCTTAATTAAGTAAAACTGCAACTGAAGCTAGTAGCCTTTTTTCCCCAAAAGGACTGAAAACCATGGAAAACTAGCAAATAAAAAATATAGATAAATAAAACTATGTGTGAACCTCATGTTATACTCTCTGAAAATAATTTATTTTGTCATATTTTGTTATAAAACATTTTTAAAAAGTTATCGTTGTTACAGTCTTATTCAAAGACTTTTTCTAATTCAACTTGAAATCAGTGAAGAGAAAAAATTCCATTGACTTTAATAAGCTTTGTCAGGGAATTGCCTGGTAATTTATGCAGAACATTATAATTAAATTTTCTCCTAATAAAATTGTTTAATAAAAATGTGTAAAATATTCAGTTACCACAATTTGGTTTGTGTTTAAATGTTACTCAGGGATTTGCAGAGCAAAGTGAAAGTGCTGTGTGAGTTGAGCAAGTTTAGGCAAGGAAAATGTCAGATACTGCTTGTAAGCAAAAGTGAAATCAACTGATAATTCTCATTTCTCCTTAGAGGTTTTACAAAAAAGTAAGCAACAGCAGATTTGTGGGGAAAAAAAAAGTTTAAAATGCTGTATCCTTAACAGCTTGCATTTATATCAGGAAAGTGAAGCAGTTCATTTAAAAAAAAAATTCCTAAAATTGTATCATTTAATTAAACTGTGAGAATTTATTTGTCAGGAATGATGTTAAAAGCAGATATATTTTATGTTAAAACTGTTGGCCATCTCTGCAGAAACATGTAAAATATCACCTCTGAGAAAAAGAAAATTAAACTGTCCTGAGAGCAATAAATTTTAAGTTTCTAATGCACGTGATCTTTTCAACAATCGGTTTTTTTTTGGTTGTAGGTTTTGTAGTGAGGATACAGGACAGGATCCTTCTAAAACCGATTATGCAGAAGCTGGAGAAGCAGCAGGACAAAGCTGCAGCCTCCCAGACATGTCGAAACCCTCACCAAGAGCCCAAACCCACCAGTGACCTCTGGAGCCCTGGGGCACCTCATGCCGCCTGCAGCAGTTTGGAGACAAACTGTACTTATTTCCTACTCTGGCTTTCAAACAGTTTGTGAAGTGATTTACTACATCTCCTACAGAACAGGGAATATTTTTTTATTTGGAATTCTGTGTAATCTTGCAGCAGAAATTAAAGAATTGAAACACTCCTGAAGGTTGATGCATTTTTTCACATTTAATCAAAACTTGCTGTTACAGAGGTCGAAAGGAGACTGCAAACACAGACAAATCTCAAGGGGGAAAATGATGTTAGAATTCATATTATGCTCATTTAATCTTCAGTCTTCATAAAGTTTTGTGCTTTATGGTTAGTACAGAGAGGAACTATTTACCTTCTGGGCAGGAAAAGCACCATCACAAACTGCAGTGATGCCACAAACCATGGCAGTCAGTGGCATTTTTTTAATTCAACACTCATCAGGAGGAATTTAAGAGAAGAGGACCTGTCTAAATCAGTAATGTAGGAAGGAAAATTCAAGCTAAATCAAAATAAATAAAACAGAAAGGCATATTGTCTTAATGCTTTACACTACAATAAATGTAAGGTACAATATATCTGATACACGGGGGGTTTAAATTATACAGAGGTTCATGTGGAAAATCTGCATTTCAGTTTTACATGGGGATATGTAAAGTAAAATATATATAGATACACTGAGCTTACTCTTGTGTTTTGCCTATAAACCTTTTATCTTCTTACCAAACTGCACAGGTTGGCTTTTATAAAGCAGGACAGCCAAAATGTAACACAGAGATAGATGGCAGAAAATATACTTTAAATCACTAAACAGAGATTTTTTTCTGTCTTTTTATACAAAATTCTGGGTCCATTATAACAAAAGGATGCACTTTTCACGACCTTGAGAGCCTGTGACCATTGGGAAATCAAAAGGGTAGTGACACTAAGGAAAACTATTGTCCAGAAAAATAAGCCTCTCCAAGGGGCACCAGGAATCCACAATAAAATCCCTGTTTCCAAGAAAATTCAGGCATTTCCATCAAAAAGGGCTGGTAAGATAAATAGAATGTCCTCATAAGCCACAGATTCTTAATAATACAAAATGTCTAAGTCCATGGTAAACAAAGCCCCAACGAAAACTAACATCTCCTAACTCAGGCTTCTCAAGACCTGGGTCATGACCCAGAGCCTTGTCACAAGGTACCTCAAAAGCATTTCTAAGCTGAAATTGCAAGGAATTTGTTCTGCATAACATGTATTTCAGTTAGAGTTTCACTCCTTGCAGAGCTCATAAAACTCCTACAACTGTCTCCTTGCTGATAGATGTGATTTCAGGGTTAATAATGATTGCTGTCGTTATCTTTTAAGGATTTCAGTTTCCATGTGAACACACTCTGATCTGAAAGAACCCCCAGCATGCTTGTTGTTTTCTTGCTGTCTGCCCTTAAATTTTGTGCATTCTGGGGATTTTTATCCCAAAATTTTTCAATTAGTCCATTTTGAGACTTTTAAAAAAAACAGGATTTGCTTTACGTTTTACATTTTGCTGTATGATTCTGTATCAAGACTCTTAATCTTTCAATCACTGTTTTTTACTTGATTCTCTTCAGTTTTCTCTAAAGATTGCAAGGGAGAAAAAAAATTATTTGTGATAGATTCAAGTCTCAGAATATAGTATTTTGTGACAAAGCTGTGGTGACAAAGTCGTTTACAGGATGTATGGTTTTAGGTTGAGTCTTGCCTGTAGCACCAAGCTCACCTTGTTCTTTCTTAATCCTGTAGGAGGCAGAAGACAACAAATCTTTCACCGTTTTATGGTGTTTGAAGGCATTTTTGCTATCGAATGCCACAGTTTTGCTAGTCAGCACTTGCAAGAATTAATTGAACAGGGAAAGTTACACATATCAATATTTTTAGTTGATATTTCTTTTAAAAGGCTCATCCTGCAAATATTTAGGTCCATGAGTAAATTTGCTCACCTAAATAAAGCTACTTGTATATTTAGGTGTTTGTAGAACTGACCTATAATTTCCATAAAAATCTAAAGAAAACAATGGATGATTTTTCTCTAAGAGTTCCTAAAAGGGCATATGAAATAGGAGGATGTGAGAACTAGATGATTTATTTATTAACTCAGTTTAGAACAAATCCTTAAGAATTAACGCACTTTTGCTGTAATATTAACTTTTATTCCTGCAAATAACTGATGGGGAACATTATTAAAGGTACAATATAATAAGTTTCAAGAGCTAAATCACAATAATCTGAGTGTTTTCACTAATTTTTGCAAAGCTGACAACTCTGTGATGTAAACTGCAAATCTGCCTCAGCTGGTTGCATATGGCTCATGTTTAAACAGAAAATAATTTCATGTAACGAGCTGCACAATAAGCAGTTCTTAAATATTAACAGAACCCGGTGTCCTGAGATACATGATTTACATGGAAAAACACCTTTTGTCCACATCAGTTCCATGTTCTTCATGGGTTAATGAAATTACAGTGGTGAAACGCTGCTTTTAAAACAGACTTAGTAGGTTCAGTTACAGAGCAGGAGTCAATTTTTGCAAGCATGGGGAAGGAGCGTCTTCCCAGAACTCACGACCCTAGTTTCTAGGAAAAGACTATGCCGGGAGAGATGATTTTTTGCACATCTGATGGGGCAGGACGGAGGGAAGGATCGCGGGGGCTGGGAGCCAATCTCAATAGCTGTGCCGAGGAGCTTTTCCTGCGGTGCCAGATCCTGGACTGCCATCGGATCCTGGACTCCATCACATCCCGGGCTGCCGTCACCACTGCAGAGATGCTGCTGCACATCCCGGCCGCCGCTTTCCCAGAGCCTCTGGCTTCACCCCAGACATCCCTCTCTCTCCCTGTTATTAAAGCGAGTGGGTATTATCCAGGCTTTGGGGATACTTTTCTTTCTCAGTGCTGTACTTCAGCCTGTTTGCAGCCTGGGGGCAGAGCCACACCGGCTGGTGCTGGCAGCAGGGAAAAGCCGCTTTCCGGAGAGTTTCGCAGCTGGGACAGGGTCTGCAGGGGAAATAACACCCCCTTAGACATTTAGTTACCACGCTCTGAGGAAGAAAGGAGCTTCCCTTCTAGAAATTAAATTATTTTTGCCCCAAAAGCCCATGTTGCATCTTTGTATGTGAACTCCAGCCTGTATCCATCCTCAGCCTTGTTCCCTGGCTGGGCTGGATCTGTGGGCTTTATTACTCTAAACAAGCGTATTTTCCCACTCTGCTGGGATCAATTACACATTCTTCCTTGTGCTAAGGTTTGTTTACCTTCTCTCATGCTGTTCTTTTCCAGGAGTACATCTGAGTTGTGATAACAGGATCGTCTTTTTAGTGTGCACATCCCAAAACATGTTAAACTACTGTTAATACATTTTATCTTCTTAGTAAGGACCTGGAGCACGCACGACATGCACTGGAAAAAAAGTATTGCCTTGGGATGAGAGTGAGATCCTGTGCTATGTCTCTAGACATAGAGCTGGGAATATATAGCAGGTTTAAGCTGTTTTTATGCCCTTCTAGCCCTGAGATGCTCTGCAGGCTGGACAAGACACCCTAGTCTTTAGTCAGCCTGAGGTCCCAATGTGTTTTAACTACCCTGTGAACTCAGCTGTCCCTTGAATTTCCAAAATGCTACTGTGAGAGGCAACAGCCTCTGAAATGCACCTTCCAGTGTTGTCCAGCTGCACAAGTGTTTGGAAGGGAAATCACTGAAGGGAAACTTTGGCAAGATGCATAATGAAATAACTCCCCCAAATGGATGTAAAAACAACTTCGCACTGTCCTGCGCTTGGAAGCTCATCCTGACAGGATTTGGAATTTAATGGCCACATACATTGATTTCTGTCTAGGAAAATTGACTTCTGTGCAGTTAATGCTCTTGAAAACGTGCCCTTGAAGCACAGACTGATACTGCACAGAAGAAAAGGGCCTCAGGGGTGCTCTGGGTGCTGGGTGAAGTACAAGCATCCTGCCAGTTCAGGGGGTTTATAAAGCCTGCCCTGCATCTGCACAAATTTTGTACATTTAACAAGCAACCCATGAGCTCCTGTCTGTAACTTGCTCATGTTTCTTCTGGAAAAAAAAAAAAAAAGAAAAAAGAAAAAAGGAAGAAATCATAGCATTTCCTACTGCCTGCAACTGTTGGAATTCAAAAGTGGGAAAAAAAGTACTGGCTGTTTATGTACAATTCCCAAACCTCTGCCTCTTCTTAGAGGCTGTCTGACAGGAACAGCTCTCAAAATCTAATCAATACCTGCTTGAGCCTCTTCAGTGCATATGATCTGATCAACAAGGGAGAAGTACATGTGTTCCCTTACCTGAGAAGGAATATTTGGGCAGAGAGCAACACACAGACTACAGGACACTAGGGAGGACAAGCTCTCATCTCTGGGTCCTCTCATCAGGTTCCTACATCAAATATTGATAATATATGTGGATTGCAAGGTAAAAAGCAGACAATGCTGTACTGCATCCTGCAGTAACAGTTACTGAGATCAAAAAAATATGAATTTTATGTGTAACCTGTAGTCAAACAGTAATTTATTGACTCATTTCTAAAATGCCACGTGGTGCAAGGGAAGTACATTTTGGAAGGAGATGTCTCATCTAGAAATTACTTGAGCATATTTTTGAGTTTACGCATAGAGAAGTTTAAACCAGTCCTGTTTTGTTGCACTGCCCTGAAGGAGAAGTTCAGAGTGTGCACAGAGGTGGGACCAGTTCTTCCTGCTCTGCACCTATGGATGAGCTGAACCTTCAGCAGGATCCCTCATGTCCAAATTACCCACCATGTGTATAAAACTTGTGTAGGATCAGATTTATGGAGCAGCCTGCCTTTGTAGCTTGTTTTGATTGAAAGATCACTGCTCCTCAAGATACAGCTTTCATGGTTTGCAAACTTACACACTCCTCATTTAGGGTATTTACAAGGTTTTAAGGGCTTAAGCCCATATTTAGATTATGTGGCTCATCCAAATACTAAGATTTACACAAAATCTAGACAGTTCACAAAATATTCTGGTTGCCAGCTGTGGAGAAATAAAATCTATTAAGCAATTTTACAAAAGGGGAAGTTGTCTACAGCTACAAAACAGAAACTGTACTTCAGAATTAATATGCAGGGACATATGCATGAACTGAAATGCTGTGTTATATGCACAAATGAGAAAACTCATCAAAATACCAGTAATATTTGGCAAAATTGGAAGCCTGTTGGAGGGAAGAAATCTTGCATATGGGCTGAAATGAAGCAGAGTTGTTACACCACAAAAACCTGATGAGAAAACCAAGTCTCAAACCACAGAGACTTTAATGAAGTGACATGGGCAGGTATAATCCATGATCTATTAAAATGGCAGGATGTGTGGAGTGTCTGAAGATGTGTCTAACAACAGACTATCCAGTGAATCTGAAACAGAAAGTACACGGCCAGCTTGGCTGTGCATTTGAAACCCTCTCTCTAAAGAATTGACTTTGACATGAAAAAAAATGTAAACTCTGTTCCTGACCATTTCTGATGCAGCAGTTCAGCATCATGGGGCCCTACCCTGTACCACAACGAGGGTCATTTCGTCATGTCAGTACCTGCCCTTCAGTTTGACAATTTATCCAGATTTCAGGATTTAACCCACCTGAAATGGGAATGCAATAGATGAAGGAATCAGTGCTGTGAAAGGATAAGTTCATTTAACTTCCCATAATGTCATTGAAGGTGGAAGCAACTCACAGAATCAAACCCTATAGAAAATGCATAAAAGAGCTGCACAGAAATGCAATTTCAGCCTGTAAGAAAGTAATATGAATATAAAATAAATGAAAAGGATTACAAACTTAAATACATAATTTAATGTACTTAGCTACCAAACTGTAGATAAATATGAGACAGAGCTTTCATTTTTTACATTTAAATTTTGTTTTAATAAACATGCTTATAATAAATTGTCAAAGAGCTTCTAAAGGGATAGATTTATTAGTATGCAGCAGTTCTTTACAGCATAGCAGAGATACAGCAAATGTTACATTATTTATCACAGCAATCAATATTGTAAAAAAAATAATGAAAATTAGACATGAAGTCCATGCCAATAATGTACACTTGCATCTTATTTTACATGTATATTATGTACACTATGTCTTGTTTGGGAGAGGGTTTAGTGTTTTTATAAGCACATTTAACTTAACTGAAATGCAAGATAACACAGCTTATTGGTATCCGTTTTTTCTATATTAAATAGTTTTACAAATGCAGCAAATAGAAATTAAAAGGTAAATGCCAGTTTCAAATGTTTTATTAATACAAGGACAAAAGTATGAAATCTTCTGTAAGAAAACCTTTTATCAGTCATTTTTCATGACAAGCAACAACGATTCAGAAAACTAACACTGAATTAAATTTTTCATTGACATTAAGGAAAAAATTGCACTGTAATCTCCAAGTATCTTTTTTTATTCTGCCCTCACAAGAGGAAAATAATTTTCATTCTGCATCTTTTTCAGCTGAATGCTTTAAAACAAAGGGAGTTCAGCAGCAAATGACAGGTAATCCACAGCTACACAAAAAATCCAAAGTGTGAAAAAGACAAATGAAGACAGATCTTTAAGGAACTCCACTGCTGCAAAGATTTACCAGAGCTATGACTGTGTGAGAATTCACAGGAGCTTGCAGCCTCTGTCTCATCAGGAGAATAACTCTGCATTTAACGATTAAAGTGTTTTCTCTTGAATATTCCTTTGTTTTTTTTTTCTTTTTAAGATGACCTGATCTTTCTGAACATTTTCTTCCAAAAATATGAAATATGTCTGAAAGACTCCAGATCTGACTGTAAAACAAGGGTTTGGACACTGATTTCACACTGGTATTCTACAAGTTTAGTGGAAGATCTTCTTCAGACTTTCAACTATTACCAAATTTTTGAGAAATAAGTTAGATTTCATTAATCTGACAGAAATCTTCCATACAGCAACCGATGCACATCTTTGGATAGTGCAAAATAATTTTTTGTTTCACAAAGATTCACCCCTGTAAGTTGTTTCTGATTATATTTTCTCTGAAGCATTTGGATAGCTCAGCACAATTCACTCTGCTTTCTCCAGCATAAAAAAGGTCAGACAGTAGTTCTGATTCTGGAAGGGAACAGAAGTGGAGGAGACAGTCAAAGGCAAATCCTGCATGGCAGAGTATGAATGAATCAGTAACCAAGAAGAGATAGAACAGAATTATCTGCAGCACTGAGAAGAAAAGTGCAGTGAAGGAAATTGAAATATCCTCTCAGCATGTTTGTGATTCCATTACAGGAAAAAAAATCCAAATCCATGCATATTTGTTATAAATGTGAGGTATATAATTTCACAATATATTCTGAAAATCATTTCAGTATTTTTTTTAATTTTTATCTCATCCCTGTAGAGGGATCTCACCTCACTTAGTTTTCCTATCAGTCCTCCTCACCTGGAACTAAACCTTCCCATGGTTAAGTAACATGTTTTACAAGCACCACCTTGCAACCTATAAATCACAGTGTGCTTGAAAAAAAGGCCACCAAAGCTCCCTGCCCAGTGACATGGCAGGTGACTGCTTTCGCTAGACAATACTCTTTAAAATATTAAGAAAAGTTCTGGCAGTTTTTTCTTTGACCATTACTTTTTTTAGCAACTGATGTGTTTGCAGAAACCAAGATTCCCTTCCACAACACACAAAAACACAAGTCAAAGGTCAGCAGGAGGATGTAAAAATACCATTTAATCTTATCTGTGCAACACTTCATGTAGACTTATTTCACCATCTTCAGGCTCTCTTTGTTGAAAGACTAATTTATTTCTGAACTGAGAGAAGAGATAATCAATTTGCAGTGTGCACTGAGTAAAAGCTGCTACATGTCACTTCATTAATATATAAGATTTGAATATGCTTATGATGCAAACTTTTATACTAAATAATTAAAAAAGCAGTGCACAGCATATGATTTTTTTAATATAAAGTTTGTAAAGTATTGTGTCACGTTTAGTGCTTATTTGCTGCCAGTTTTTATAAGTTTTGTTTTACTGAGTTAGGCATAACTTATCTTTTATTTGGGAATGTTTTCTATCGTGTTTTGCATAAATGAATGACTGGGATACTTCAGTGTTTTCCATTGCTGTGTAAATTCACTATTCCGTTTCTGCAGGAGTGTTGAAAACAAATTTACACACCCGCGCTAAATTACTGACTCCAGTGCTGAGCATTTCGCTCTCTTTCAGCATTCGCGGGTCGGGACCTCAGAAATGTACTTTGCCTAATCCGCAGCAAATTTAAATTTTCGAATTTCCCCTCGTCCTCCATTACACGCAATGTCCCTGGCAGCCCCAAACCAGGAGCCAGTGAATTCCACATCCATCCCAAGGCACCACAACGGAAGGCTTGCAAGAGCACAAGCCGGCCGAGAATTTCTGCTGATAACGAAGAAACAAATGGCAGTTTCTGGGACAAACGAAGAAGGGAAGGAGCCTCTGGAGCCCTCCCGTCCTGCTCCGGGAGCTCCGACATGGTCGCTTTGTCTGAGGCCTCACACGCAGGAGCTCGGCAAAAAAAAAAAAACAAAACACTCGCCCTTCCAACCTGCGAGAATCGGGCTGCAGAATTTAAAGAAAAAAAAGGGGGAAAAAAAAGAGAGAGGGGAAAAAAGAAAAAACAAACAGTAGTAAATACAGGCGGGACAAAAGCCCTTTTCTCGTTGTGTGACGAACGCAGCCCCGATAGATTACTGCCGGGTTTCCATGGGGACATTTTGTTCCGACTCCACAAACCGATGGTCGGGGGCGAAACGAGGCACCTCGGGCTCGTCCTGCGGACCCAGCGGAGCTGCCGCGGGGAGCAACTTTCTTATCGATCGGGTTTAGGTTATTTATTTTCCTTAAAGATCATTACGCCTAATCCTTGAGGAGCCGCTGGCAGGGCACGATTAGCGCATTTTTAGCATTCCTGCGAGGGCCGCCGGCCAAGGCAGGGCAACCACCCTGCACTGGGGACCCCAAAAATACCCGAGCTGCGCTGAGACCCCTCGGGATGCACCTCGGGGGGGGCTCAGGTGTAACGAGACCCCTCGGGATGCACCTCTGGGCTGCCCAGTGCTGGAAAGAGGATGATCAGGGGTGGGGTGGGGTGGGGGGAGCCGCCAGCAGCACCGTGTAAAGCCACACTGGGCCAGGACAGAACCCGCCACACATCCTTGCGGGACTCCGCACCCCCAAAAGGGCCCAAGTTTCCCCCCCATCACCGCACTGGTGGCCCCGAGTGGCCGCGGCCACACGTGGCCGTGGCGGCTGCGGTGGGTTCGTGTCCCACGAGCGAAGGGCGCAGAACCCGCAGCCCCCCCTCCCCAACCCCGCGCTCCCGGCCCGTCCCGGGGTCCCTCCATCGCCGCCCCCCCGGCGGGAGGAAGGGGCGGCGGCTGCCATTGGCCGGGCAGCGGCGGCCGCAGCTGCAGGACACAATTAATTATGCTAATGGCGCGGGGAGCGGATGTGCTCGCTTCCCCCGAGCCCTCTCCCCGTTTTTGGCTGGCCGGGCGGGAGGAGCCGCCCTGGCCCGATCACATGATATTGTCTTCGCGCCACTTTCGTAAAACCCTTTTTATTCCAGGGCTCAGCTCGGCTCCAAGGTACCGTGTTTATCTTCCCCTTTCCCTGCCCTCTCCTTCGTGCTCCTTTTTTTTTTTTTTTTTTGGTTCCCCCTCTCCAAAGCCGGCGCGACCCAGGAGCGCTCCCCGCCTTGCACCTTTTTAAATTTATTTTCTCTATTTTCTTTTTTTTTCTTCCCCCTCTCTCTCTCTTCTCTTTTCCCCCGGCTCCTCCCGCGCTCCGCCGCAATCTGTGCGGGGCGGCGGGGGGAACACGCACTGGGGGGCACCGCGATCCCCGGCTCGGTGCGGGGTTTGGGGGGGTGTGCGGGTTTTGGTTGCGGGGCGCGGGCGGTCGCCGCCCACCTGTAGGAGTGCGCGGGGCTCGCTCCGCGTCCCGCGTGGGCCCGCGGCTCCCCCGCACGGCGGTGCCCCACTCCCACCCCCAAAGGCCGGCGGCTCCCGCGACACCAACAATAGACCAGGAGGGGGAAGGGGGGGAGCCGGCGGGAGAGGCCGAAACTCGGAGCTGTGGTGCGGGGTTTTGGATGGGGGGTGGGGGACGAGACCGGAGGAGGTTTTTTGGGGAGGACTCCGCGTGTTTCCTCCCGCGCACGTTTTTTTGGGGGGAGGGGGGGT
>VYZS01032270.1:39703-50334 GCA_013400695.1 Neodrepanis coruscans | reverse complement strand
CCTAATGAAAAAGCAGTTTGCTTTGGGCAGATTGGTAGTGAAGGAGGAATTTCTGCTGTCTTGAAACCACCACTTCTCCTGGATGTGTAGGATCAAGGAGGACTTTAATTCCTAACAAGAAATTACTTCTAAGTTTGCAGATACTGCACAATGTCAGCTAGCTTAGGTGAGATGGTGACCATTGCAATTGTCACCAGAACATAATTTAATATTTGTGGNCACAGGTGAGTAAAATGACATATAGACAATTGGTTTGCAGACAGCAGGGAATGGCACCATTAAAAGTGACATACCATGGGAGCTTTTCAGACAAAGAAATCACACTTCACATCTGTGAGTTCAAATGCTAAAACTGGTTTTGAGACCTAGGATCTCAAAAGGATTTTAACTGCTCAAGCATTGGTATATGGGAAGCAGGAATCTGTTCCACCTTATGTGCTAGACATTTCTGATGAGGAGCAAATAAAAGGAGGAAAAGGAGAATGAGGGCCAAAAAGCACAGAAATAAACAGATGTAGCAAACAGACATATGAAAACTAGCAGGGAAAGAAGAGTGGAGACAAATGCAGGAAGCTTGGTGTTCAGTGCTGAGGGTGGCTTACAAACCTCTGCTGCTGAGGCTTCTGGAGTTGTCCTTCCCCTCCTTGCCAAAGCAGCACAGAACCAAAATACAGAGAGGTGGCCACAGAGCCACTGTTTAACTGAAGTCACATATGCGAGAGATTCTGGGCAGCTGGAAATTTCAGGAAGGTAACACTGAGTTCTTACATCACCTTGGTTATCACTGCTCAGAAAAAGGAGGGTAGCCCCACAGCCTGGTCAAGCTGCTTCAAGCACCTCTGCAGCCTAGTTTTCCTCTGGATCTAACAAACCGCTGTGGACTGCAGAAGAAAAAATCTCTTTCACAGTGGCNTCTTTTCTTGAATTCTGTTACCTTTTATATAGGAAACAAATGTTAAGAGATACTGGAATTCCAGTTTAGAGACAGTATTGCTACAGCAACATAAGAGATTTGAAATTGTCCTGATTGCAGCAAAAGTTTCAGGCCTCTGAGATGATTTATTGTATTACTGAAGCACACCATGGGGTAAAAGTTTTATTTGCATATTTTCAAGACTGCTTGGATGGGAATAAAATAATTGTGGAATAGAAAAATGAAAATACTCTGACAAGAGGGAATTGCATAATTATGTAATAATTTGTTATTTAACCATGCTTACAATATGATTGTGATAGATGCCATTTTTCTGTTTGTCTAGGACTCGTGACATTGGTAAGAATGATGCAAAGGTGCTTTTAAGGAATTAAATGTAGCTGCTGCCTTTCAACTGGAAGGAGTTAAGTCTTCTTGTGCAACTCAACCTCAACAGCCTCAATATGAGCAACCATGGACAACACTACACATGCATCCATGGAAAGATAAGTCTCTCTTGGTCTTATTTTGTAAAACTTGGGTGTCTGAAGTAGAGACAGCATGTAGCAGAAGAGCGATAAAGTCTTATCTTGACCCAACAACTCAGCTAAAAGCTCAAAAAAGACAAATTCTTTGGCCAAGTGTCCTGCAAATGGGACAGGGAACTATGAGCAGAATGCTGACCGTTTCCTTTTTATTTCCTCCTTTGTTGAGGAGAAAAAACTCNTCACAGTGGCAGAATGAAGTTCTCAATGGCCACCGAATGCAGTTCCTTCCCTGCTGCCATGGGGCAAAGGGTTATACCTTGAGCACAGCCCTGCAGAGACACAGTCAAACTGCTTTTAAGCATCTCAACATGACACTGGTTTTGTGGTGATGTTCCCTGAGGGAGCTGCACACTCCTCAACTTCCTTCCTGGCTCCTTGGTAGGGCAGTTCTGCACACATCAAAAGCCATGGTCTCTGCTGGTGAGTTTACAGATGGCCTGAAACTAGCCTAAATGTATCATGCTGCAATAAATACTCAAGAAATGGAGTATTTCCTAATGAAAAAGCAGTTTGCTTTGGGCAGATTGGTAGTGAAGGAGGAATTTCTGCTGNGTCTAGGACTCATGACATTGGTAAGAATGATGCAAAGGTGCTTTTAAGGAATTAAATGTAGCTGCTGCCTTTCAACTGGAAGGAGTTAAGTCTTCTTGTGCAACTCAACCTCAACAGCCTCAATATGAGCAACCATGGACAACACTACACATGCATCCATGGAAAGATAAGTCTCTCTTGGTCTTATTTTGTAAAACTTGGGTGTCTGAAGTAGAGACAGCATGTAGCAGAAGAGCGATAAAGTCTTATCTTGACCCAACAACTCAGCTAAAAGCTCAAAAAAGACAAATTCTTTGGCCAAGTGTCCTGCAAATGGGACAGGGAACTATGAGCAGAATGCTGACCGTTTCCTTTTTATTTCCTCCTTTGTTGAGGAGAAAAAACTCTGGATGATCACTATGAATAAAGAGGTTAGCCTAAACCCCATATTATTTAATGAGAAGTTTCTTTTCCCGACAGATCACACCTACGGGACTGTGAGTAACAACCACTCAGGTTGAAAGGTAATAGTCTTAGTTTTTTCTTAAAACTTTTGAGAGTATGATTAACATACATGAACTTTGCATGCAAGTATTCAGCAGACTTATTTTTAACATTGCCTTTAAAAGACCTTCTTCACCTGTATCATTCAATGTCAAATACCCTCAAAACAATTAATCTCCATTATAAAATGAATGGGTTGCTTATAGAACTACCACTCCTCTTTCTTTCCCGTCAAAAAGAGCTGTCAAACCCTGTTTCCTGTAGCACTAACAGAGGCAAGGCAGGAACCTGTCCTTTTCCAAAATGAAATGATGAGCATCTGTGTGCTAGCAGTAACTGTGGTATCTAGAAATTCTTTCAAGTCACTGAAATTCTTTCAATAAGATCTTTTATTTCCAGCTTCTCCTCTGTTCCCCTGTAACAAAACACCAAATGTCAGAGTTGTTTTAAGAAAAAATCAAATACAAACTTAGATATTACCTTTATGCCTCTGAGAACTATGGTTGTGTGCTATAAGATGTGGCAAGCTCATGCTAAAACGAAAGGACACTCTCTTCATGGCATGTTCATTATTCTCCTCTGCTGTAACTGTGTCACCTGCCTTTTATGCTTCAACAGAGATGCCATTTCTGGCCAGAGCAGCTTCAATATACCCTTTTAGCTTCCATGTATTTGTAATCATTTACACCTGTGCAAAGTACACGTAAACTCACTTTGCACTTACTTTACAGTGGTGCAAATGACTACACAAGGTGAGAAGCACTGGAGAATCAAGGCCATAATGACTGCAAAGTGCTTAAACAGGGTTTGATGGAGACCAACGGAGGCACGTGGAATACAACTATCAGTAGGCAAACGAATGTTAACAGCAGTTTTGTGAGTCTGTTCTCCCTCATTGTGCCAGCGGTGCCTATTATTTGCAGTGGAAGTCACGTGTGTGTGCCCAGCAGATGATAAATCAGCTGCTGTGAATGCCACAGGTTTGCCAACTCCAGCTCCCTCTGGCACTGCTATTCGGCTCCAGCTGCAAAGGAAACCTGTGCTGCCACCAGGGTTAAAAGATGCTGGGGAGCTGCGTGGTTGTGAGATCAGTTTACATGGAGAATCAGCCTAAGACTAGGGACTTTAACTTGGTTTTGTGTGTGCTTCTTGCTGTGAGTTAAAAAGCTTATCTAAAAACCTTGCTCAATCACTGCTGAAATAGTACAGGTGCTCCAAGCTCTTTTTGTTATATTGCCTCCTAAAGCTGCCTGAGAGCTGGGGAGTGCAAGAGCTTTCAAAGGAAACTTTACTTTTTATGAGCTGTTGGGTAGGATAAAGTAGACAGATCTAAAATTAATCTGCTGCCCTTTGTCAGAGCTCTCTGACTATAAGGCTGAAGACAGTAAATATGATGACGGGCTATCTGGGAGATGTTGGAGGAGAAAGGAGAGAAATTTTTTCATGCTGACTTTTTTAGCCTGAAGATTAGGGTTTATATAGCAACTTTACTTGGTAGTCTGAAAAAGACCTTCTGAAATGTGTTCCACTTAGCCTTACACCTGCCAGCTTTCTTCACTCTTTTTTCCCTAGCCTACTAATAGTGATGGTAAATGCATCCAGAGAAATACAGTTGCTATAAAGTACTGAAGTTTCTGTGTAGCATGACATAAAATTACTGAATCCGAAATAAAGTATGTGTGTCATTTTTCCAAGGGACTTTTAAAATGTGCCTCTGGATATATGTGAAAATATAAAATACTGCTCACAAAAAATTAAAGCAGAAAGCATACGCTCCTGAAGGAAAACTACTTAATTTGTTACAGGTATCTTTTCAAGGCAAAGCAGTTGCACCCTGTGCCTGGCAGGCTGGAAATCTACGTGTCCCCACTGATTTTCCTGTGTTTGCAGTACCTGGTGTGAGAGAGGGCTGGCCATCAGCGCTGAAGTGTTTTCTCATGGCTACAGAGTTCTACAGAGTTGGCACTGAAGTCAAGCCCAACATTCATTCACATCCCTAGACAGTCAGGCTAAATGACTCACAGGCAAGATGCTGACAGCTAGGACAAGGGATCATTTTTAGTTGTAAAACAAGCAATTTTGAGCATGTGATTGTGTCAAATAATCCAAACTTTCTTATTTAATGAAAGCACCTACCAATGACAGCATCAAAGATGCGGTGTCAATGGAGGGTGTGCAAAGGGAGAGTACTGACCCATTGTGAGCCCCTACGACTGGGAAAACCATACTCTAGAAAGAGACAACTGTCCTAGTACTTACTTACATTAACAATAGAGTGAGAAAGACTTTATTTTCAGGAACAGGCTTGAGCAAAGGACTTTTACCTTCTATTCCTATTTTCCTAGTAAGTTATGAAAGATTTACTTACCCCACATCAGGTACCCCCAGCGGCTTCCTCTGTAATGGGCTTTTAGGTGTTTTCTCAGCGGGAGCTAAAATTAATGTAAAGAATATGTTCTTAAGGGTTTAAGGACTGTTCTGGGACTTCCTTCCCTCCAGTGACAGCAGTGCCAAGCAGTGCTGCCTGAACTGGCTTTTCGATGGGGTAGCACAGATGGAGCCAAGAGCAAGCCCTCAGCCTGTCCTGGTACTGGTCTGCCAGCAGCATCCCACCACATCACTTCACACACAGGTGTTGCACATGCTGCAGCCAAGGTCATACGTAGGCTGCAGCAGGGGGAGGATGGAAGGGGACAGGCTCAGCTTCTGATGGTTGTCTTCTGTGCTATACGATGTGGCAGTGCAAGGACATCACTCGAGGGCAAAACAGAAGCTCAGAGGGGAGCTGCAGGCATCTGAAGTTTCTTCAGCCACTCTACTTGCTTCATCCTCACCTGCAGGCCCAGATGCAGCACACTCAGAGTTGCCACAAACGTGGTTCTCTGTAGTATGGGAACACTTGTGAAGCTTCTGTACCTAGTTGTGTTGAAATTCGTGGAGGCAGATGACAAAGGATGTGGGCTTCTTCACCATACTTGGCACCTGTCATAGGATCCCTTCATCACCTTTTTAGCAGCAACACTCTGGTGCCTTCTGTAGTGTCCTGCTAGTCATGGCCCATGATGTGCACAGTCTTCAGCTTCTGTGAAGAACAGTGAAATATGATGACCAGATCCTTGTAGACTGCAGGCTGACAGCAGTCTGGTTTCAGCAGCATCTTCTACTACTGCTGCTATGAAACTGTTTTCTTCTACCCAGCTGCCATGAAATCCACTGGTATTTGCTGAAGCTGTATTTAAGTTATTAAAGTGTACTTCCTTTTAAGTGTTTGGGTATTTTTTGTCACCAAAACATTTGTCTAAATCTGTGATAGATTCTTTATTACTTTATGATTTTAAAGTCTAAAGCTGAATAAGACTTAAATAGCTGTCTTGGAAATAGTCCCTTATTAAGAAGCAATCCCCATAGTGCCTAAGTCTCCTCTTCAGTCCCTACTTGTTTTTTTTGGTATGCCAAGGAACATACGTTTGGAATCAACTTAGGTCAATCCTACCTTACACCTAAAACCACTTGGGATTCTGGGCTTGATTTTTTTCTAAGTCCCCAGAGGATTCAGTTTGCTCTCAGAGCATATATGCATTCTAGATAATGCTTTACTAAAAAATAATGTAAAGTGTTGTCCTTAAAATGTATCCAGTGATACGACCCGTGATCCTCCTACCTAGTCCATTCATTAGAGCATTTTGTTGGGAAATAGAGGACCAGACTTGAATGTTCTCATGTTCTCTGCTGTGAGTATGCAGGGCCACCAACAGCACTGTATGGTCACCCTGATGAGAGGGTTGCTCTGTTCATTTTGCTGAAATGGAGCATTTCCTGTGAGATGAATGTACAGCTGGAGTTCTGTGAAGAAGAGATGCAGAAATGTAGGAGGGAAAGGGAGCAGGAGGCAGTGAGCAGCTTTGGGAGAAGAAGGGTCATGCCCTGTCCCTGGAAACTACTTGTAGGGTGGGAAGCCCACGTGCTCTTCTCCCAGTAGAGTGTCACAACCAGTGCCAGAAGCCTGCACCTTCCCTGTGGAACAACAAATGCCTTAGAGAGGATGGTCCAGACACAGAGCCCCCTGCGGTTTCTCATGTCTGGACTATCTGACAGCCTCTTTGGAGCTCCCCACACCACTGGGAAGTTGATCACTGCAACTGCCTTCTGCAGTGCAACATCATTATCTACTTCATCATTCATGCATTTATGAACATTTCTCAAATTTTAACTATAGAAGCAGAACAAAGTGAACATGCTAACATTTCTGCCCTCCTTCCTGTCATCCAGTTTGCTTCTATGGGGTTTTTTTCCCCACTCTTGAAGGCTGCTATAACATATTAACAGATCTGTCTTCAAGTGTTTCCATTTCCAGACTTAGCTATCTACAGGGGGAAGCATCCAGTATTCCCATAAAGAGTGGAGTGTATTGCTTCTGGGACCAGCTCTTGTGTAAGAACAGATCTACTCAGTTTAGAATCAACAACACTGACTGCACCCAGCACACACAAGCTACCACATACCTTTCCTGTCTATGTCTACAAGAACCAGGGGGTGCCTGTCTAAGACTTTGTATTGCTCTGTTCCTCCTGCCTTCCTTCACTCTCCTCTGCAGAGTCACTCAGCATGAACAAATGGCCTTTTCTTTCTTGATGCATTCCTCATTTCTATGTGCCAGTGCCATGTTTTCAGATTACAGTTTCTGAGAAGCTTTCATAAACCCTAAACTGAGAAGGTCAAATGGAGACCATTGAACTCTAATGTGTTTATCAGCCCCCAAAGTACCTCTTTTTCACTACTCTCCCATCTGTCTTAAGTATGATTGTACAAATGAGTGTGTACTCACGTGTGGTTGCAAAGGTAAGAATGCAGTCTGAGACAAACCAGCCCCTCTGGTCCTCAGCTTGGCTGCCCCATCTTTTGGTTGTACTTGCACTGCCTGATCCTGTCTGAAAATGCTGTCCTTTATTTTTTTGTAACCAAATTCATTCCTAAAGTCCAGCAATCACTGACATCCAGTGGCAGCCGAGGATAATTACAAACGTTTGTTTTCTGAGAGCCTTGTTTGCTACCTGGGGAAAACCCAGTTACAGTGAAGGTTTACTCTGGAGCTCTACAGAAGGAGGACAAGTCAGCTGAAGTACAATATTGCTTTTGTTCGATGAAAGAGGGCAGGTACCTGAGAATCAGTATCGAAAAGCATCTATATGTTCCCTGCACAAAGGGACTCAAAGTCCAACTGTGCTGCTGTACAGTTTGGGAGTAGCCTCAGATGGCAAATCAAGTTCTGCCTTTCAGAAACTGCAGGGAGACCAGATCTGAAGTTTCCTGCCCCAAGCAGTTTTGAGTGGAATAAAATTAAGCCCTGAGCAACAGTGACCCCACTATATTGATCTAATAAAAACACTGTGCTGCAGGGTGAGCCCTTCAGTCCTTCCCCAGCAAGGCTCAAATATCAATTAAATCCTCTGGTGGGTGATCATGCCTGGATAAAACAACATCAAAGTTACAGTTTTTGCTTAATTCCATCCAGCATAGAAAATTAACAATTTCTTTATGCTTGAAGGGGGATGGAGGGCATTATGTACCTTTTTTATCAAGGTGCAAATACTACTTTTTTCTAAGCACTTGTATATCAGTGAAAGCACAACTATGAAACTGAATTTTTTTACAGGACCTCTTTGATTTTACTTTTTTTTCCTTTTCTGGGGGAGTGGCAGGGGAATAAAACCAAAAGAATATAGACATCTTACTTCTATTTTTATTTCTACAATTCTTTCAAGTGTGTTGGAGCAGAAGGTGAATTTTGACAAGCATAAAATACTTCTAGTGCAGCAAACTTAAATGGTTGCTGACACCACCATAATTTAAACGTTGGGCCTTTGTAAACAGTTTGCACAAAATGCCTTGTAAGCAATCTGAGTTTGTTGCAAGTGCTCCAGCATTTTCTGAATGTACATCTTCATCTGTCTCTTCCCCTTCAGCCTCCAGTCCTTTATTTACTGTTTCCACTCCTTCTGATACCCCTTGAAGAAAGGATATTCTTATAAATTTTTTGGCAGCCAACACAGGCCCCTTCATTGTCATGTATTACAGTAATATCTCTTGGAGTTTTGGCCATAAACAACACCCTGTCACAAGGCATTAGCTTTAGAATGGATGCTCTCTGCTATATGGGGTTCAGAGGTGAAGGATGGTACATCAAAAGAGGTACAAAAAGAGGTACATCAGCTCAGGCTAAGATCTGGCTGGGATGTGAGGCCACTTTCACTTTTGTGCCCTGCCCTAGGGTGAGATGCTGCCCCTAGGAGCATCAGAGAAAGCTGGGAGAGGAGAAGCAGCAGCACATCCTAAAGTAACAGGTTTAAATGTAATGAAAAAGAGGAATTTCACTTCTTTCTCTTCAGTTTTACAGATTTTGTTTTGTACCCTCTGCCCTATGCAGATAGGGAAAGTTTTCTGTTTTGCACTATGTGGAGGACCAAACTGAAGAGCCATGGCTGAAAAAGCAGGAAAAAGGAGTGACAACACCTCCCTTGCAACACACGAGACCACCCTCCCTGGACCATCTTGGCTGATAGCCCTAGGATGTGAGCAAGGGCTCTTGTCTTTCCCTGCTCTGTTTCACCAACAGTGAGAACCATTTCATTCTTATGGAGAGCACTAAAAGAAAACTATAATGATCCAGGACGTGCTCAAGGAGCTGAAGGAGCTGAGCTTGTTCCAAGGCTGATACAAGTCTCCACACAGAGTGACTAATGAAGGATTGCTCTGCCCGTAACAGGGGAGAAAGCCAGAACTTCTTTCCTGATACTGAAATAAAGCAGTCCCCTTTCAGACCAGTCAGGAAAGTAATTGTTCATTCCACAGGTCGAGCTGCACATATGCAATCTTTTTGTTAAGTAGCTTTCTAAATTTTTTGCTCCTTGGCTCTTCCAGTCACAGTCTGTGTGATTGCCAGCCCTGAGTGTCGGCCAGGAAACCCCATTCCCAGCCCAGAATGGGCTAACGCAGCACTTACAGCACAGACACAGCTATAAATGGGCCGTTGGTTACAGACACTGGAGAAGCTGGGGGGAAAAGTCCATGCTTCCCAAATACAGCTTCTAAAATTCGATACAGGTCCTCTTTTATAAAGCACACAGAAACCTTAATTCTAGGAGAAGACCAGTGTGTGGAAAAGGAAGGGAAACCTTGGTGGCTGTTGCTGGCAAAAGCAGAGGTGACATGGACAAGCTGAACAGTTTTTCTTACAAAGTAACTATCAGCCTCAATGTCATCACTCTTTAGGTAAACATGCTCAGGCAAAAAGCCGAGCAGTGAGAAAGAACAGGGTAACTAGTTTAGATAGAAGGGAATTGAATTTGTGGCGAGCTAAAATGGAAGCCAGATCTCTTTGTGGTATTGAAATAACTTAGCTACTGCCTTGAACACCAGCCTTCAGAGTGGAGGAGTCAGAGTGTGCTGTGGGGGAGACTGGGTGAGAGATGTCTTACAGGTAGCTGTCCCTCTTCTGTATGGTCAGATCTTCAAGCTTGCAATCTGTTTCTAAGCTCTGAAGGTGTTGTTTAGATAACAAAAAAATCTGGTTTACATCTAACTTACAGCTTGCAAAATCACCATATGTCGGTGTAGTTTTGATATAAAATACGTTCATACTAGTAAAATAACATTTTATACAGGCATAACGGCTTCATAGACTTAGGCTGAGAAGACATGAAGGGTAAGAAGTCCTTCTTCCATAACATTATCAGTGTGTTGAAAGTCTTGGATGAGAAGCAGGCAAACAGCATTGCTCAATTCATTTCCATCAGACGCTGAATGGGGAAGCACATTCCTGGACAGCATATGAGAGGAGGTATTGGCTTATAAGGAGCTAGTTTGCAATTTAACCATGACTGGCTGAAGGACTTGGAAATAAGAAGTGTTTTTCCACATGGGCCCTATTGAAACATGAGCCTGAAATCTTGTCCAGCCAACAGCTGGGATTCACACCTTTCTTTGTGTACCTTAATTTCTTGGTCCTGCCAAGGGTGGGTATTATCTGACTGTTTGATAGCTTCAAGAGATAGTTTCAAGCATTGGCTGGTCTGAGGACATCCATCTGAAAGTAAATCATAATATCAGGGTTAAGATACAGGCCACCTTTTTGCTGG
>VYZS01032269.1:47917-75807 GCA_013400695.1 Neodrepanis coruscans | reverse complement strand
AAAACAAATTTATCAAGAATTTTTACTGATTCTTTTTAAAAATACCTTTTTTTAATAGGAAAAATCAAAGTATATTATTCTGTTGCATTTAGTTAAATCTGATCACTA
This sequence comes from Neodrepanis coruscans, assembly GCA_013400695.1. NCBI lineage: Eukaryota > Metazoa > Chordata > Aves > Passeriformes > Philepittidae > Neodrepanis > Neodrepanis coruscans. Next base: position 75,699 of record VYZS01032269.1, on the reverse strand, counting down.
ATATTCTATTTTCTGTAGCTCATGGATTGTATCTTCGAGTTAGTTGAAAAATGAAAAAACAAAGCTCTGAAAACTGTATAGCACACTGAAACAAGTGATAAATTTTGCAAAACTCGTATTTCCCCTGGAAAAAATGTAGTGAATTCCTTCAAAAATAGCTAAGTTCTCTCCGTGGGTGGCAGATGTAAGCACATTTTGCCTGTGTTGCTAAAGACTGTTCAAAAAAAAAAAATGTGCTTACAGGTGTTTGGTCAAGTGTTGAGATGCTTCTGTCCTCCTGTTGTGAAAGGGACAAACTGTTATGTTACTCAGCACTTGTCATATTAAGAAATAGCAAGGAAGGGAATGATTTTTAAAAAAAGAAAGATTCAACTTTTTTGAGCTCAGTAAAGCCTAGAGCTTGATTTTAGCTTAAATACAACCATGAGATGATGGAAACCACAGGAACGAATGAGAATGTGATTTTGTTGTACACCAATACTAACAAGTATTAGAAAACATTAGCACCTGAAACGATGAAATATTAAAAAAAAAAGTTAACATATTTGTATTTTTATTTTATACAGTTATAAGCAATTTCAAAGTTTGATCTTTCTTTCAGAATGATCAGTCTATGCAAGATATGCAGATAATGGGAGGAGATGATCTCTCGAAGCTGACTGGGAAGGTTTGTTATTTTTCATTTTAAGAAAGAAAATAAACCCACTAAAAAAACTTCAGAAAATCTGTGTAATTTCGCATATGGACTGTCAGATACTAATACTGGAAGCAAAGATTTTTATTAGTCTTTATTAAATTGCTGTGATGCCATTGTTTTCAGATTGCAGATGCCCCAAAAGTCAGAATGTAGCCCCTTGATCCTAGTGTAGGGATTTACCAATAGTTGTACATGTAACACCAGTGAGATTGTGGGCAAAATTTGTGCTGTAATGTTTCCCCTGAGCTTGTTTATATCTCGGAGCCTTTTTTCTTTTTGCCTTCAATGGTGCATGCAAGCAAACCGCCTACTGAATACCCCTGTTGAATTCATCATATGAGTTTAATACCATTTTGCCTACTGCACAAAATTCCATTGTAGAACCTTTCACTCAGAGAATCAAATGGGATTTTTTTTTTATTTCAATATCAGACTGTCTGTATGACTGAATCTGCACTATGCTAGAGCATTGTGGTAATGAGAGAAAGTGGTTTCAGGCAGTGAAAAGGCTATTTTCATCCAACCATGGTAATACAAAGCAGTACTTTGAAGAGGAAGGAAGGCTGATTTCATTAGGTAAATGGTCTGTGTGGAAAATGGTCAGAAAATGGAGTCTTTACTTATGCATTAAGGCAACATAATTCTTAACTTGTTATTTGTACTGTACGTGCAGTTACTGTTTTATTAGCTGGTACTAGATAATATCAGTTTCTTCAAAGCACTCAAATATAGCACTAGCAAACTCATTTGTTTTGTTGTACCATAGCAAACAAGAAAAAGAAGAAAAAACTTTAAGTGCTTTATTAATATTAAATAGGTTTTGATGCAACCAGAAATTACATTTAATGCTGTTATACTGGAAATATTTTAGTGATATATATGTACTCATTTTATACTTCTGAGTTCTCCTGCTGGGTGTTGTTTCTTAATTGCCACTAAAGTGTTAATCATGTTCTTGGGACATATTAATTAATTTGTTACTTTCTAATATTCAAACACTGGAGTTAACCTGTTTTTCTATTAAGATTTTGCATATGTTCTTCTACCTGACAGGCAGAAGTGACAGCGCTCCTATTCATCTTACCTAGCATTTCTTTTTCCCAGGTAGTCCAAACACTTTCTAAACTTCCAGGCCCAGTTCCCCTTCCCTATCTTCCAATCCCAAATTTCCTTGACTAATTGTTTCAGTTATTAATATGTTTTCCAGACTTAATATTTCTAGTATCATTTGAATTCACTGGGGCGAAACATTATTTTTTGTAGGACTTTTGTGTATTTGTATGTGTCCATATGTGTGTGAGAGTGAAGGAAATTTTCACCCCATTTAGTTCTGCTCTTGTCAAAAATTAAGTCAATTGCTTTCTTAAAATGAAAAACCTGGTTACCTTTTTCTCATTGGCATGGCTCCTCTGTTCCCAGGTATGGAATGGCACACAAAATTTGGCTGTTGGGAGGCTAGGAGATACCTGGGGAGAAGACTCAACAGCAACGTAGTTTAAGATTGCTGGATAAGGAGGCTGGAACGCTGGGTAGGCACGAAGGGTCTGGTTTGGGAGCAAGGGCAGTTGCTGGTCAGGAAGGGAGCCCAGTGCTGGAAGCTGGGTGTGGAGCCTGAAGTGGAGCAGGAAGGGAGAGCTGGGACTGCCAGGGGAGCAGACTTACTGAAAGAGCATATTTGGCGCTTGTTTGTAAGCATGGCTGTCTGTGACACAGCTGATGTATGAATAAAGAAACAGCATTTTCACTAGAACACGTGAGAATTGGGTTTCCTTAAGACTGATTTAAAAGCTGGAATGCAAAGCTTAGGATCAAATGTTCATGCTTACATGTCTAAAGCTGGATATGTGAAGGCGTGGCCTTGTGTCCACGGATGCCAACTCCTCCATCTGTTGCTGACTTCAGCAGTTAGTGCAAGTATTCAGCACATTTTAATCAGCCACTTGCAGGATGATTCAGAGCCTCCTACAGGCCATGTAAATCTTTCCTTGAAGTGTTTTTAGTACCTCTGCTCAGCTGCTGGCTTTTAAAACTGCCAGCTTTAGTAACCATCCAAAGTCACTGGGTGAGTTAGTTAAAGACTTACTGATAGAATTCAAATTCCCTACTATTGAGTGAGCTGGGTGCAGCTTCTGCCTGCTTGGAGTACTTATTAAGAAAAGGTTGTATTTATATTGAAAAATTCATATATCAAGTCCCACTAACTTGATCATGAAAGGTGTATTCAAAAACACGAGCATGAGTTTGGAATATTGGAAGTTCCATTAAGTTTTGGTAAAGTTCAAAAGCATCAATAAATGTAAACGATTTCAAAACCTACAGACAAAAGATTCTGAGGTTTTGATCTTAAAGTGCTGTTCATTAAATAATAACACCTGGAATCTCAGCCGGTAATCTTAGTGATCAGCTAAGGCATGTTCATGATTTACTTATTATTGGAGGAAAAGAATTACATTTGAACATGCTGGTATATAACAGTATTTTGGTTTTGGTTTTTCTTTTTCTGAGAAAGCCTAAAGAAAGCAGAGAATTTTAAAAGCTAATTAAAAAGAGGCTGTTAAGGATAATAGCTCTTCAGAAAGAAGAATATATCCTCTCTACTTCTCTACAACATGCTTTTATTTATAAAAACATTTTGAGCTTGGGAAAAGCGCATAATGACGCAAATAATGACAAAGACAAATACTATGGGAGTTAGCACACAGACTTGAACTGTATTCCTATTAGACATACAGCCTTGCCTTTTTCATCTTCTCAAAGGCTGATTATATGTGTCTTAAAGCATTCCACATCTTCAGTACCTCTGCTTAACTGCAATCTTTAGTCACTTTTGTTGTTCTGTGTTTTTTCTTAATTAGATTTGATACTGTCTATTCTTCTGACAGTTGACGTCCTTAACTGTTTTTTCCAAAGCTAAAGACATATTTTTCCTTCCCCAAAGTCAATCACCTTTCTTTGCACTTCATTCTCAGATAATCTGTTCTACTGCTCATGATTATTTTCTTTTGTTGTTGTTCTGGAGAAAGGAAAGTATAAAAAACCAGCCTTCCTATCCCATTTTTCACATGGGCTCTGCTCTACCACTGTCTACCTGCTTCTAGATCATAGGTGTTCAGAATTGTATTTCACCTGTGTACAGAAAAACTTAATAAAATTCCAGATGACCAGAAGATTATACTTTTTCCTTCAAGTAAGAAAATGGAGACCTGCATTCCTTTAGATTAATTATAGTAGTTTGTTCTACTTATGCACAACAGAAGGAATGCTGTGAAGATGGCTGCAGGTGGAACATGAGCGTGTAGAGCATTCGACACAATGCTCTCTAAGAGCAAAGCATCAGGCCCTCCATTGTGTCCCCTGCTCTGTTAACTCCTGGAGGTTCTGAATGAGTTTTACAGAATTTAAGTATCTGCAGTCTGTATACATGGACTCTTAACACACCACTTAACTTGCTCCCAACAGCAGCTGACACCCACCAAACCAAGTGTCTAAAAAAATTACATTTTTGAGAGACCATATCTGTCCTTTCAGGAATGCCATAAGATGTGGATGAGCCCAGCATAAAAGATTAAAATCAGACATAACTGACCTTTTCTAGAACACTGTAAAAAATTCCTATTTATATGTCTCATTTCTCAGAAGTTTCATATTATTTTCTAACATCATGATGAAGTGTTAATATATGTGGATTTCATTCCTATGTGCATACCATAAAATGATTTCACTTCTCATAGAAGTCCTTATAACTCCCTTTGGACCTCTTCACTGAAACTTGATGCATTATTGTTTAACCTTTGTTTGATGATGATTCTTCAGCTCTATGGCACCACTCCTTCAAGCTTAATTTTAGTTGTGATAAACTGTCTGGTTTAACCAGTAGTACCTGAGGTTTCTCAATGCTAAGAAAGTGCGTCAATTGTGGTGAGTAAACTGATAATCCATTAAAAATTCAGTTTGAAGAATCACATCAATTTATGTATTTCTGATGATATGCAGGGAATAAAGATACACTGTATTGAAGCCTTCTACCTCATCCCCCCTTAAAAAAACCCCAGGAAATAGAGATAGAAAAAATACATCTCCTTTTTATCCATGGAGGTGTTTTGTTTTGGTTGGGTTTTGTACAAATGTGCCTCCATTTGTGGAACTAGATAAGTAACTCACCCTTTCCAGCAATTGTGTGTTCATGCATATTTTATAAGCTGGTATAAATAAAAATATGTTACAAGTACTCTCAAATAGTTTAAGATTAATTCTATCCAAGAAGAGAGGAAGGAACTCAGGATATCATATCACTATTGTCACTGGGACTTGACAATAAAAATATTTCTAGTAGTTCGAATTTCCATGTATTTTCTCCACTTGTAAAACCACCTTTATCATAATACCAAAAAGGATGAAAGATCTCTCTAGGCTTGTATCATGTCTTCAGCAGCAGACAAATGGAATTTTATTAGGGAAAGGATGTATGAAACGTGGCAAGAATAGGTTCATTTTGAAAACATCCAGTGCTAGAACTGTTTGCCATGTCTGTGTCATCTCCTTGTACCTCCTGCTATGCCTCTAGTCCAGCTCCAGCAAGGAACTACATTTAAGTAGCACATGCAAAAGTTCTTCTTTTAAGCTTGCTACCTGTTGCCTTCAATGAGCTTTACAAGACATTTATCTTTTTCAGTTGCTTCCTTAAAAATTTCTGCCACATTAAGGTTCATGTTTTTCCTTTGTGTTTTTTTTAATTATTATTCCTTTCCAGTGAAATTATTTGGCCTGATCACAAACAGAGCTTTATTTAGAGATTCTTTTATCTTAAGGTCCAAAAACACCTTATCTGGATTTCTGGTGCCAGAAATGGTGCAGATTATAATTTCTTCACTGTACCTACAGTGTCTCTTTTGAACTAACAACAGTTTTGATTAAGAGACTTGATGGAGAAGGCTCTGTACATCAGGCATGTTTTACCACTGGTCAACTGTCATCACTGCTAAAATGGTGAACCTAATTTTCTTTTCTGAATTTGAATAATTTTTTGTCTTTTGCTGTTGCCTTTTTTTAATACCTTTGCTTACTGGATTGAGCAGCTTGCCATCATCAAATTTATATTGCCATATGGTTGCATATTTGCCTATCACACAGTCATTAAATAAGCTTCTTTTAGATAAATGAATACATTGGGAGCCTGCTGTACAGTACTGGCATACTGTGGGATGTAAATGAGACAAGGTTTGAAGGTGGAATTAACAGAAGTAGGCAATTGATACAGTCACAAGAAACAAAACTTGAAGCATGCAGAACCTTCTGTATATGAGAAAATTTTAAGCTAAGTACAGATTGGGAGAAATTCTTAATTTTAACCTAATGTGGTAATCAAACAATTTGGAATCAGAAAAGTGATTGCATAATCACCTGCCCTGTGACCAGAGGGGCAGATAAAAATGTTAAGAATTCCTCTGAGCTAAAATAAGAGAGCAAATTATCAGCTGTGGAACACTGATAAATGACTTGGAGGGCAGCTGCAGTGGAGGATTATAATGTGCTGTAAAGCCAGTATTTTATTCAGTCCATGATTTTGAGTGCATACAGCAGTTCTGAATTTTTGTTCCCAGGCTCAGCTGTTGAAGGTATTTTGTGGTCTCTCTGAGGTTGTGGGCTGAAAGGTCAAAGTTCTTTTGTGAAAAATGTTCTCCCACTGGGAAATGGGCTGTTAATTAAATAAAAGCTATTACTTCCTGCTACAAAACTTACTTCACTGTAAGGTGTTTATTTCAGGTCTCAAATCATTCTTCTTTTCTCAGTCTTAAGTTCTTTCTGTTCTTTTAAAAAAAAAAATTTGTGTGCCTGTTATTCTACTGATTTTATGCTGAAACATTTAAAGAGAAAATACCTTCCTGGTTTTCTTGCTATACATGTGACGGCTAAGTTTGTCCTCTTAGCTGTAGTATTGCATTAAATACATTTGTTTAGTTGATTATTTAAGTGTAGTTTCAGTTTTCAAGGAAATACTGCCCTTTTCTAAATTTTCAACTTAGCATTTTACTTTCTTAAAATTCTACATTTTATATTCATTCAGGGACAGTTTTTCCCTCAAACCCTTATTCAGTGCTAATTTCAAAGTACTGCTATTACATAGCAATTTTTCATTGAAATCAGTCTTCTGAATGGAATGTAAAATCAAAATCTAGAAAAAAATTGTTATTCTTTTCCAGGAAGGTGAAAAATAGTTTCCATAGCACTTACTACTGTCAGGCAGGAGGCATACATGTTCTCATTTTTCTGCTTGGTCTTGTTAGCTGACATTGTTGCATTTATTACTGACCTGTGGGAAGGTAAACAATAGAAATATATTGACTTAGTGCCAGAGTACTTTCAGCTTATTACAAGTCAGGATTTTTCTTATATGTACTTTAAAAACAACCTACTTGCTTGCTGTGTTAAGCTCATGTGGCTTTAAAAAGCAGTAAACTAGATATTTTCAATTTTTACAGTCTTCCAGTCCATTATTGAAAATTATAAAATTTACAGAGTTATTGAAGTTTATTATAAGAGTGAAAATATGGCTTTTTAACATGAGAAATAAATTCGCATCCAATGCAGGGATTAGAAATTATTTCTTTTTCAGTTTTGATAGTATTGTCAAAAACCTCCTGTTTTTTCCAGATGTCCCAAGACATGCTACTACAAACCATCTTTACTACTGTCTAGAAAAGAATATGAAAGCACAAATTTTACTTTCATGTAGATCCAGTTCATACTATAAATATTATTTATGCTCAGTGTAAATATTCATGTGCAGAGTTGCAAGTTGTGTGTGCCCTGATCACTCAAAACTGGAGAATTTTGAACTTCACAACACCCCTTTGCTTTCGAAACAACAGAGTACAATTTTAAGGCCACTGTCCTTTAATGTTTTTATAAACGATCTGGACTCAGAAATCGAATTTACCTTAAAATGTTTGCCAATGACACTAAACCTGGAGGGGTTGTGGACTCCCGCGAGGATAGAGAGACCTTACAGAGAGATCTGGATAGGCTGGAAAGCTGCGCAAACACCAACTGTATGAAATTTAACAAGAGCAAGTGCCAGATTCCCTGCCTGGGACAAGCTAATCCTTATTGTAGGTACAGATTGGGGGATGAGAGGCTAGAGGGCAGCCCCATGGAAAGGGACCTGGGGGTCCTGGTCAATGGCAAGTTGAATGTCAGTCAGCAGTGCCCGGGCAGCCAGGAGAGACAACTGTGTCCTGGGGGGCATCAAGCAAAGCATCACCAGACGGTTGAAGGAGGGGATTGTCCCACTCTGCTCTGCACTGGTGTGTCCTCAGCACAAGCACTGTATGCAGGGTGGGCACCTCAATGTAAGGACTTCAGACTTTGAGCGTGTCCAGAGGAGGGCAGCCAAGTTAGTGGAAAGCCTCAAGGGCAAGACTTATGAGGATCAGCTGAGGTCACTTGGTTTGTTCAGCCTGGAGAAGAGATGGTTGAGGCGTGCCTTCATGGCAACCTACAACTTCCACAGGGAAGGCACCAGACAGGGAAGATGCTGATCTCTCTCAGATGACCAGCAATAGGACAAGACAAAATGGAATGAAGCTGTATCAGGGGAAGTTCAGATAGGACATTAAGAAAAGGTTCTTTATTGAAAGGGTTGCTGGTCACTGCAACAGGCTCCTCAGGGAAGTGGTCAGGATCTCAAGCTTGTCAGAGTTCAAGAAGCATCTGGTCAATGGTCTCATTCATATGGCTTAGTTTTAGGTAGTCCTGCAAAGAGCAGGGAGTTGGACTTGATCCTTACGAGTCTGTTCCAACTTGAGATATTCTATGACTTTCTATTGCACCAGTCTACCTCCTCCCAGCTACCTGGTAGAAACAGCCAAATAATTCACAGTCATCCATACGTATTAGCTCCTAGCCATCCCTCTGATCCATCAGCAATGGAAGCTGATGATTCTTTTGCGATGTCTTGGTAGGAAGGTGTTTCATTCTCTGAGAATTTAGCCAGCGTCCCTTCAGAAAAAACGAAATCTTTCCAGGATGTATTTTAAAAAACTGCCTGTATTGTGTCTCACTGTAAGATATATTAGCACCATTATTAGATTTCTGGAAGTACTTCAGAGATTATAGTGGTGAAATCAGCTCTGCTCAGAAATTAAGCCATCTTTAGTCTAGTCAACATGTCAGTAAATGTTCCTATTTCCTGTTCTCTGAGTTTCAAAAGTAGACAGAATCCAGAAGGCCAGATTGCTTTTCTTTTCATGTGGTTTCCTTCTTTGCAATTGCCTCAGATGTATCTGAAAGGACAAAACACTGTCAATCTATGTGGTACAGGATCTTCAAACACAAAAAGAAAAGGTTTTTCTTCAGCATCCTTTAGCTTCCTATCACTTGTCCAGCTATCAGTCACTGCTGTAGTACCACAAGCTGATGAGTTTTACAAGTCTCCTGCACAGCAGCTCAGAGGTAGATTTCACAGTGAAGCTGAATAAGGTCTTTCCCATAACTGACTTCTACAGGAGATCCTGGATGCAGCCAGCTGTGCATTTAGGATGATGGTGACATTCCTGATAATGTACCAATTTGTTATATCCGTTGCATTCTTGTTTTATCTTCTGATATCCATCTGATCAAGGATAAGCTAATCTTTTTCAACCAGTTTTAGTTAGACATGACCACTATCTAGCCTTGGTTACTGTATATCAAAACATTTCTTGGCAGGTTGTAGTTTGTTCCTTTACTACTCTGTCATGCTATCCCTTTTCTGGAATAATCTGTCAGTAGCCTGCTTCAAGAGTAGAAAAGTAGAGGATAGGCATTCATACAGTCAGTTTCTCAGAACATCGTATTGTTTTGAAGGAGATGGTTTCTCATGCCAGAGGATGGCAAACCTCTTTGAATGCCTTCAGTCTTAAGCAGCAGTTAATGACTAAAAAGTATGATGACTTTAGACAAAGTAACCCTGCATAATCAAAACAGATTAAAATATCACTCTTAGTCATTAGGATGTCTGCTTATTTATAGTTATAAAATGTTTTAATATCTAAATATTTTATCCTGGCTACATCACTACAAAGTCCTTACATATTTCTCCATAGCACAGAAAATCTTCATCAGAGTTTTGGAAGTAATGAGAATGTGCATAATACAAAACAGAATCTGTTTCCTGGCCCAGACAACTTAAAGGGGCTTTCAAAGGACCAAATATCCCATTTGGACTCCTTAACTCTGTGGAGAAGAGGCAGGAATAATGGAACGCTAGTCAGACAATTTTAGGCTTCACCAAAATCCTTCCTTCTCAAGTTAGGCAATAAATATACTTCAGCTAAAGTCATGTGCAGGTGACTATCACTCTTGTGGCCAGACAAACCCTTCAGGCATGTCTGGATCCACATTAATCCTCTTTCCTTCATATGAGTCATTTGTGATAAGGAAGCATAGACGAGATTAAATTTCTATTAGATGGATGTATAACTGGTTAGAAGGCTATTCTCAAGAAACAGTTAATTACACTTCATTGTCAGACTAGGTGCATTAAAGCATATTCTCCAGGGACTATACAATAATTAATTCATGATTGAAAGATAGAATTTGCTTTTAATGCTAGTCATACTACCTGGAAAACACTACAAGATATTATGATCTTAAGAAATTATTTTAAGAATTTTGTTCAAAGAATGACATGTAATGACAATAAAGATGAATATTAACTTCTCTGTTTATATAGAAGTAATCTTTTGCATAGACACAAGTGAAGAAGGACTGACTCAGGAACAGTTCTGTACTGGAGACAATAGGTGGATCACGTGAGACACCAGTATATCTTTATATAGGATGTAACTGTTGTACTGGAATATATAGGAAGGAGGATATAAAGCATACAAAGTTTTTCCATTCTTCTCTACACTGGAAAAGGCTTCTTTCTGGTTTGGGACACCACAGCTGGAGAAGGATTTTGACCAGCTTCGTAGGTCCCAGAGAACAAAGTAAAAAGAAAGCTAGGAAATGTGATTTGTGAGAAGATGTTGAATAAATAGGGGTTGTTAAATCTGAAAAAGAGGAAACCGAGGAAATATCCTTCTTCTAATATGAAAGGAAAAAAAAGAGAAGAAAATAAAGCTTTTTCTATGTCCACTGTAAAACAAGTTCAGGCCAGACAGCAATAGAAGTTTTCTGACTGCATTTTTGCCTTTAAATAATGAGGCACTGTGACACATTGCCTGGGGAAGCTCTGAAGTCCTCGTTATTTTCTAGAAGAAGTAAATCAGATATCTCTGAAGGATAGTTTAAAATTGATTCTTTGGGCCAACAGGATAGTCTTGATGACCTTTAATGCTCTCTTCAGTTCCATTTTCTATGAATGTCTATGATTTTTTTTCTCACAGCTTAAACAGTAAGGTCTGCTCCTCCCTATTGGTTAATCCCAATTCCATGGCTGTGGAGGCTGCTGTCCCCTCATTCCATCCAGTTTTGTGATTTCCACTTGCAAGCAAGCAAGAGATTCCATATCGCTGATCTTGACAGAATAGCTGAAGCAACTGTGGGGGAGGAAAGAAACCTATTTGTTGATCAATGAAATGGACTATGCTTTTATGTCAATCTGTCACAGCCCTGTGTGTACTAATAGGCCTAAATGGCCATGACCTGTGTCCCTTGGAGCCCCTGCCCACACCTGTGGGCACAGGAGCATCAATTCAGCTCAGCCCTGCCCCGGGCTTTTAGTCCATGGCTGAGCTCTGCTGTATGGGTACTGACCTTCAGCTCAGCTACAGCCATGCCTGTACCTTACTGCAAACGTTGATCCAGACCCTGACCTGTACACTAACTTCATCAAACTCGTCTCACCACTGTGGACCTGCCAGGACATCAGTGGGCTGTGTTTGATCATGGTTACTCACACTGGACCTGATCCCAACCTGTGGATTGACATCCCAGCTTGGCCTCAGATCTACCTCATCACCATGAACTCACCTGATGATATGCAGTCTTGGTTTAACAAGTCTCAGGTCTGCTTGCTCTCCTCACCAGGGTTTGGTGGCCTGAGCCTGGGCCTGGGCCTGAGCCTGGGCCTGGGCCTGGGCCTGGGCTGGTGAGGCCACTGCATTCCTGCTGTGTTACTGCTTTCAGCTCACGGCTCCCTTTCTCTCTGGGAGCGATCAGCCTTTGTGACACCCTGCCACTGCCTGCTAGTGCAGAACTGTTCAGCCCTCTGCCATATCAGATTTGGTGTGTCCCAGCTCACGCCATTGCTACTGGATACGTCTTGTCATTACAAGGTTTATGCTTTTCCTTTGGGAGGAAAGTACTGTCAGCAGTATGAAGAGCAGCAAGAGATGCACAGACTGGCAGAATGGGTCAGGATGTCCAGGTCCCAGTCACAGACTTCTGGTACTAAAGGAGTTCATTTCCATCTCTAATTTTGATGAGGTTCTTTGCTTGTTAATTCCTCTGCTCTCTCCCTATAATATATCACATATATATGTGTGTGTGTGTGTGTGAAATATTTACATATATCACCAGCTGTGCAAGTTCCTTAGGGGTGGTTAAACCATTAGTCCTGCACATAATCTTCAGGTGTCCACTGACTGTATCAAGTGATTTGCTTATGCCCCAGACCCAGGTGTCCTGAACTAGTCTTTGGAAGTGTTTTTCCTAGTTATGACTTCATTCAGGAAGCCAGATGAGAGCCAAACCACTTTTTGATCCAAATGGCTTCCTTCAAGAGAATGTGTTCCTACACACCTGTTAATAAACTTCTCCTGAACATGGTTTTGGTCTCTTATCTAAACAACTCACATACTTCTGTTCTTTCTTGAAAGAAATTTCTAGAGGCGGGACGTCTTTGGACTTTCCTTGTTTTGAGAGTCCTTTGACTTTTTACCTCTGCAGGACTAGGTGTTTCAGATACAGAGTTGTTTGTGTCAGCAGCTGAGAGGTTGAAAGTCAGGAGTGCTGAGCAGGATAACCACCAGTGAAACCTGTTACGAAAACACAAAAAAGGAGCCACCCTCCAAGATTAATATACATTCCACCAGAGCTCAGTCTAAATTAGTGGCTTTCTTGAGGGAGATCTCCATTGCTGACATCTGCTCAGCTACTACCGGGAGTTTCCTCCACACCTTTACCAAGTGTTTTGCCATTTCAGAAGTATCCAGGTATAATACAGTGTGTGGTAACTTGTTTCTGCAGTGGTTGATGCACACAGCCTACTGTGTCTCCCTACCAAGCACTGTGGGTATTAGGAGGGGTTCCAGTATGAATATAAATATGGATAATCTATCTTAATAATTTCTGTTTTGAAGATGAAAAATTATTTACATATCAGTTAATAAAACTGTCAGAGGTGTGCAGGTTGTGAGCATACTCCCTCCACACATTCCTTCCCCATGTGTTTGAGCCTTTCTCAGAACTCTCAACCTTGGGATACTGTGATGGAAAAGGAAGTTAGACAGTCTAACTTTTACGTATGTAGCAAAGCCAACAATCTTATAGAAAGGAAGTGGAGTGTAAGCTAGTCTGGTGAATACTGCACCAGATATGAATATGAAACTATCTGGTCTCGAGGTTTTGCAGGACAAAGAGTGTGGACATGCATGTAAAATATATACACTGATAGATACATAAGTAAAGGGATTTGTGAAAGGTTTCACTTCAGAAAGATCTTAATGCAAGATTGTAAGAGTCTAAACTTTTGAACATGCATATGATAATGCCTACTAATAAATAAATTTTTGTTTCTTCTAATAAAGACATTACATCTTATTACTGTGTTTAATAGAAGAATAGAAGTCTCTTTAGGTATTGTGATTCCTGGAACAGTGATGAACCATTCCAGCAAAAAGATCAGACTGTGTGATAATGTTGTCATAAAGCCTGACATCAATGCTCTTGGCTTGACCACTCCCCTTCTCTTCAAATAATATGGATTTCAGCAGCAGTATTTGAAGAGAAAGAGGGTGCTTTGCCGTATGAGAATGGGTGGCACAACTTGGCCTGTAATCCTTTACTATGATGTTGCTGAGGGTGTGGGTGAAGGGAGGAAGAGCATTTATTTCAGAGAAAGAATATTATTGCTAGAAATAATACTTTAGTCAACTATAGGGTGCACTGTAATACATGGCTAGAGACACTAGAATGAAGTGAAGCTCATCCCATTTGGATTTCTTCCATCTAATTTTATTTTCCAAAGCTACATCCGTTCTTGGACAAAGAGGATAATCTAGACAGAGCTGAATTAAGTAGTAGCCCCTGACTGCAGAGCTTGCTCTTATGACTGGCTCATTTTCAGGACACAAAAATGAAACAGGAACCTCCTTGTGTCCTACTGTGTTGTACATATGCATATGGACCTTTCTTCGTTTCACTTTTTCAAATATTTGTTTCTTTTAGTATGTGAATATTGTGTAATTGTATTCTTTTTTGTTTGTTTCTTACAGAATGTTCTAATTGTGGAGGTAAGCCGAGTGCTTATGTTATATTGTATTTAGCTAAAGTCACGTATTCAAGCTGTGATAGGGTGTTCAGTTTCTAAAGCCTGTCTGTGTTTACATCTCTTGAGCTGGGAGATGGTAAAAAGGGAAAGGGGTTGATTTGCTTAATGGTTTCTCAGTCTGTTTGCAATTGCATGATGGATCAAAATACATTGTTGTCACTGTAATTGGGGCTGTGCGTTGTGATACCCAGGAGTCTTTGTTTCCCCATCATTTCATTTGTTCTTTCAACTCCTGTTCTTCAAGCAGTTCTGTTCCTTGGAGGACAATGAATCAGCTGCAGTGATGCCCCACACTTCTCAGGTGCATGACTGTGAAACAGTAACTCTGCACATGCTTTACATCTTCGGGGTTGTTCAGTGTGGTTGGGAGTGTCAGTCATTCCCTCAAGTCCCACCCCCAGCTCCTGCATCCAGCTGTCCATACAGCAGTGTCCCTGGGGGAACAGCCCATCACAGAGCTGTTGCTGATCAACTACAGTGTTCAGTTGTAGAGGAAAGGAATGTATCACCTCACTGGTGCTCCACATTCTCATATAATTAATATAGGTGATTCTCATTGAAAATATTGGTTAAGCAACTGGTACAGTTAGAGAGCACATCAGGATCTGCCTGGCATTTCAGACCCAGTCTGTGGGATGTGTAACGGACACATCCCATGGACAATGTGGACAATGTAATGAAGGAACTGTACAATGTTGGAATGTCTTTTCTTAGCAAAGGTTGGAAAAAAGTCATTAGCCACATAGATGGTTGGCTATGTGGATAGCTGTTATGAGCTCTATCTTTGCTTATTCTAGCTGCTGTAACAGAAATTAAAAATGTCCAAAGCAAATTTTGTTAATGCTATTAGACAGCTGGGGAACTGGGACAAGGTGTTGCTAATGAAAAATCCACACCCACAGAGTTCAGGATCAACAGCTGCTTTCCATATAATGGTCAGTTTTGTAACCAAGCCACAGATCCCATTGAGATGATATTGAGTACAGCAGCTCTGGAGAAACCACATATGTACTGAGCTAATGAAAAAAAATAGGGTAGATTTAGTCTCAACATGGAGAGATGTTGACATACTGTGATCTTGAGCATAATATGAAAAGTCAAATCCCTGCATCCTTGTAGTGCCCAGTAAAGTCATCTCCAGTCCCATGTAAAATCCCAAGTCCTTGCAATATAGCTGTTTGCTAGAGGAAGTGGACAGTCCTTGAACTGATTATTTTATGAATAGAAAGTTCTTTCTTCAAAGAGTGTAAGCTCAGTTATAACCTTTTTTGGATGTGGCTTACACTGAAAAAAAATTAATCATCTCCACAAAACAAGAAAGTGGAACTGTTCAGTCATTGTCCAAATTTCCTCTTTTCAGCTTTCCTTTTTTGTTTTACTGACTCTATTTTTCATGTTTTGTAAGGATATTGTTGGAACTGGAAGGACCATGAAGGTTCTGCTTAATAATATAGAAAAATACAAGCCCAAAATGATTAAAGTGGCAAGGTGAGTACAACAATCACAAAACTTAGTAATTAATTTGGCTAGTCCAATGTATTTTCCCGTGGAGGTTTCCATTCTGAGATCCTGCTTTAATTTGGTGCCACAGTATTGCATGGAGAGCTGCACAGAGGAGCTGCCTGAGTCACTAAGGGGAGGGCGGAGGAAAGGAGAGGAAATGCTTTTGTATTGTTCTGCAGTGGCAATGACCCTCCAGCCATTTCAAGACTGGCACTGATGGACTTGGAAGGGGAACACACCCACCTCTTCCCTGACATCAGGATGTTGTCAGGAAAAGAAGCAGAATGAGAACAGGGATTCATGTGTCTCAGAAGTTGTTTGATAAAGGGAATAGTTTTTATTGCATGTTATTCTGTTACCTATCTAGATTTAAATGGGGTTTATTTTATTTTGAATTACAGCTTGTTGGTGAAAAGAACATCTCGGCCTGATGGGTACAGACCAGATTGTAAGTGTTGTGAAATTCTGTATATGACTGTAGAAGAAGTTACCACTTCTTTATCACACACCTTTCAAAGTATTCTGTGGACCGCTAGAAGCATTGTAAAATATCAGCTGTCAGTGGGACAATGGGATTCAATAGAAGGATTTGTATAATTGCGGTTTGGAAAGCTTAGCCTCCTTATGTTTTCTGCAGTGTTCCAGCTTTATAGGGAAATTAAGGAAGGATTTAATTTTATCCGTGCAAGGTGGTAAGTGTTTTATCTTCTGTCTCTGACAAACTATATAGAAGAGAATGTGCATTTCTTCTTTTTCCTTCCTCATTGCATCTCTTTGGAGGAGCTTCAGGATTCCATCTGAACATGAAAGATGCTTTATTGTTACTAGGTATTCAAAAGTTTTACATTTTTTTAATCAGAATAACACTTTTAATTAATTTTTTGAGAAGTATTATTGTTTTAAGGGTAACCACTGATATTATAATTAAATCGCACCCCCCAAAAAGCAACAGATATATTGGGCTTTTTAAACTATCTTCTGCTGCTCTGTTTGTGTCACACGAGCACCACTTCTCTCTAAATTATTGGTCCTTATACCATGCTATGATGAAACTGTAAATGGAGCTATACCAAGTTATTATAATTTCAGATTTATTTACAGTAAGTTATGTAATAACAGGTACATGGCTAAATGTGAAATGAATAGAGCCATCTAGAAGAGACCAACCAGTATTTGCTACTGACTCTGGTCATCTGAGCTGGGGAGGAGGGTAGCAGGACAGTAGGCAGAAGGCACTATGAAGGGTCATGATTCGACAAATGGGAGAGAGGGAAACTTTATGAAGCAAAGGTTACTTAAATGTTGGGCATAGCCCTGAGGTTCTGGCCCAGTAATCTGAATTGTGACCCAAACATTTTGTTGTACAACTTTTTATACAGTGGAGTGGTATTTTTGACAATTAGAATTTAATCCAGCAAATTAAGGTATATATTTGACTGGATTCACTAATGTTAAACATATAAAAAAGGCTATATGATGACTTCATGAAGGGTAGCTTTATGTTTTTAGGTATTATCTTGTAAAATGAAACAGGTTTTATCCTAGTTTATTCATACCGTGATGAATTTTATAAAACATCAGAGATCTCTTTTGTAAATCACTGAGAGTGCTGTGTCATTTCCTCACTTACCCAAATTTACAATTCCAAAGTGTCTATTACCCCCGTTTTTTACCAGCTTGATAAATTCTTTACTTGAATACCTATAAAAATTTTTATGCAGACTTATTTTTTGTCTCTAAGACTGGGTTTTTCTCTAGTTATTTAGTGAAAAATTTGCAAAGACTCTAACTTGTTTTATGTAGTGCTGATACTGCACAGACCTCCACACTCAAAAAAAAATGCTTGCTTGTGCTTAGCTTCAAGTGTGTGAGATGTATGATTCACCTACACTGCATGCATTTACTTTGTTAAGCATGTGCATGAATCTTCATAAAGTTGGGGCTTTAATTTAAGAAGCATTTGACATGTTTTAGTAGCATAATATACAAAATAGGTTTTGCTATTCTCAGCAGAACAATATATAGATCTGTGACAGATACTTCTGGTTTAAAATTGTACATTTTTTCATCAGATACTTGACAGTTGTCATCACACACATATACCAATGGAGCTTCCAAACACAAGCAGAATTTTCCAGCCCTGGTTTTGGCTTTCTTCCATAATGTGCCAGTGATAATTGTACACAATTCTCCTACTCTCCTTCAACTATTCACATGCCTGTCACAAATACTCTATGACTGGGAACTGGTTATGGGGCTACTGCTGATCTTAATGTCTCAGAGTCAAAAGTAACATAACCTCAACTGACTACATATATGTAGAGTGTGCTTGCTGAGAACCAACGTATGAATTTAAGGGCTTATAATTGCCACTGATCTTGTATTGATGGTGTTTTGTATTTGTCTCAACACAGATTATGGATTTGAAATTCCAGATTTATTTGTGGTAGGTTATGCCTTAGACTACAACGAGCACTTCAGAGATCTAAACGTAAGTTGCTTATAAGAAAAAGTAATTTAAAAAGTCACTGGTTTACCTCATAATTTACCTCCACCTTGCAGAGGAGGTATGTCTTTGACATAGTTGGGATTTGGGATCCTTTCAGTGAGTGCAGAACTCCCTGAAAAGCCTCAAATAATACAAAGGAGTCCCTGCTCAGCAGTGTGAAAGTTCCTTCCCATGTTTTTCTCCTAAGAGCAGAAGTCATACCTCTGCTACACTTCCAACTTCTGTAAGCCCAGGACTTCTCAGGTCCACCATTCCCAATATGTGCAGAGACAGCAGTAAAAGTCAAGCACAGCCACAGGTCAGACAGGTTGTTTGAATGCTCTGACACCTGCCCATTTTCTCAGAGAGTGAGGGTGGAAAAAAGGTGCAAACTTTGCCTTTTCTTCTTGTGGTACTCCCAGAGGCAAACCTCAAAGCTGGAAATTCCAACTGGAAAAACTTGCTGGAAAGGGAAATCAGAATTCACTTCTACATCTCTGGAAAGGGTAATTGTAAGATCAATAGGTTGCCCAAGCCAAAGTATTTCTGAACAATTAATTAATAATAATGAAATCAACTATGTTTTTGCAATCAGTGTTCTATTTTTTTCAGCACATATGTGTAATCAACGATCATGGCAAAGCAAAATACAGAGTCTGAAGCAGTAACATCCATACCTGAGTATTTCAGTGAAGCAGAAATTTGACTACGTTCCCTCAAGCATCTCCCAGAAGAGTGATTCAACTGGCTCATGTGTCTTTCAACTCAGTATAAGAGATTTACTCTAAAGATACTGATTAATATTTACAGAAGTGAGAGCTCTTACCTAAAATGTGAAGCATAGGGCTTTTAGAGTTACTACCTTTTTTAAGTATTAAAATTACCACATAAGACGTGTTTTGACTAATAACTTGTCTGCCTCAGGGCTCATTGTGAATGCATCTTTTCTGTGTTCAGTACATCATTCACATATTGCAATTCATGTACTTCACTGTATTGCATAAGATCATTCAAAGTGCCTTTCTGTGCATGAAGATTATTTTACAGGCTTTTAGTGACTTCATCATCCTTTCAGTCTTGGTCAGATATGATGCTGTCAAATTGAAAGCATTATTTTGATTTAATTCCACAATTTGAAGTTTCAGCTGAAGCTGTATGTTGTGTTGCAGTTCATTACTGTCTCTTCCAAATACAGTTTTAGCTCTCAGAATGCACTGAATTAGAGGGGGAGTCAAAATGAACTTTTGTAAGACACTGCCGATCTAAAATTGGAAGATATCATGGTTCTGGTATGTCATGTAGCCATAGATCTAACCTGTTTAATGTGCTAAATTTTAATCAAGACAGAACAATGCCAGGCATGTTTGAATTTCTGCATGGTATCCCTTACTTTTATAGGACAAAAACAAATGTAAAAATTAACAGTGTCCTGTGCTTATATTCTTAATTAAACCTCAGTAAGCACAAAAGTTTACTGCTAGTCAAACAGTTATTCAGTTATGATTTGATTTTTGTAGCATGTCTAGGTTGAGATTTTTTATAACCATTTGTCATCTTTGAGAACAGAGATCTAACAATGCTGGAGAAGGCTTGTATAAAGACTTGTATAAAAAATGTGTAGGAAAACAGAAAGCCAGTTAATGCATGAATGCTGTAGACTCTAGAGATTCCTTCCTTTATACATTGTGTTTGAAGAAGTTTGTGAAGTAAGATGCTGTGTTAACTGCAAAAAGTTTAATTCTGTATTGAATTCTGTTCCTAACAACTTCCTGAGGGAAACCAATGCAAAGTAAGTAGCTGTGTATCAGTAGCTTTGCTCTGAAATGTGAGAGGCAGTTTGTTGTAAGATGCAGGTTCTTATAAACTAATAAAGAAACACTAAGAACACTTGCTATATTGCACAGTTGTTTATTTTCCTGCTTCAGCATATTTCACACATCCCATAAAAGTTTTTTAAAAATATACATTTAACTGGTAATCTAAACACACCTTATGTATGTATCCTGTGGCTTATAAGCTGTTGTTATTTGGATAAAATCCATGATGCTAAGGAAATGAAAAAGATCAAAGAACTATTGTGATTGCTAGAGAAATGTTTTAGCCCTCTCTTCTCTACTCCTTAAACTTATATTTTAAAAGAGTTCTGTTGAAAAGCTTTTCCTCAGAGTAACTTTGTTCTGTTTTAGAGAAGAATGCATACCCATACAGCCCCTGCAAGGGGCTCCTGAATACTTTCATCCCTTTTTTGTTCTATGAGAGTGTTAAAATCTTTCTTAATGCCTCTGACTTCTATGGGTTTAGTAGTAACAGCACATTGCATATACCGACATGCTTAGGCTTAGTCCAGGCCATCCATTTAGTTTATAAATACCCTATTGCAGTGTCTTCAGTGGCATACTCTGCATAGTTTATTTCCTTTTTTTCCTCTCTTCTTAAAAAGTCACAATCCAACTCGCCTTGCTACAATGAGCATCCTTCAGCAACAACAACAATAACAAAAATGTAGCAAATGTATTAGTGTAAAATTAGTGTAAAGCATGAAGTACGGTGTGAAAATATAAAATACTGTAGAAGCACATAATTCAGACTGGTAACATTTTTTAATTGGAAGATTCATATTATTAAAATTTATGCACTGAATAGAAAAGACCAGATTTCTAGAAAATATAAGAACTGGAATGTTTCTTCTAATTTATTCCGTTTCTTTCTGTCATCATATTTTTAACATTTTGAAAAAGCACCATATAGATTTCACTACTGAATTTGCATATACAATTACAGTGTGAATAAAGGGGGGTTTCTCTTCTAATGTCATATTGGAATTTTGTACCTTTATGTACCCAAGCATGTCCAGGCATCTCAGTTGCCATCCATGTTACTCTTTGCTTGAAGGACTTCCATCTGAAAAATTAATTTTTGATTATTTTAACAATGAGATTCCAAAATATCATTAGTGTAACTAAGGGAACAGGTAATCATGCATATATATCTGATTAGTATTGGCTTTAGTCTCTTTGGTGTGCTCAGAGAATTTACTGCCTTGTGTTTTGATAAAGTGCTGATTCTATTCCTTTAACTAAAAGGCCACTAAACATTTTTTTCAGCTGTGGTTGCACT
This sequence comes from Neodrepanis coruscans, assembly GCA_013400695.1. NCBI lineage: Eukaryota > Metazoa > Chordata > Aves > Passeriformes > Philepittidae > Neodrepanis > Neodrepanis coruscans. The sequence continues at coordinate 54,417 of VYZS01032269.1, read as the reverse complement.
CTATGACCCACAAAGCTATGTTTGGGTTTTTTTAATCAGTTCAACAACATCTGTTACTTAAGAGGAGAGGATGTTCTTTAAAATCCATTAATTCCCTTGAACATTGTGTTTATGTATTGGATGGGCTTCCATTTTTATCTCATTTTTTCTTCACATGCAGTTAACACCAGCATCCTTTTCCTACCTTGTATTTTGAATACAAAAGAGCATGGACTGTAATTTGGTTTAAAGTTACGTAGATGTTTAGCAGCCACCAGGTTTTAGACTTTATTCAGCCCATTCATGCTTACATTTGGTCCAATTCCAAAATACCCAAAAGTGATTTTCAGGAGAGAAAGTCAAAGTAGGAAGAATAATTCCTGGAACTGGTTAACTCAATATAACTTAGGATTTCATGTTGCAAACCACAGATATGGTCTGAATACCTTTCTGCTTAAAAAACAGAATTGAAATAGTAGTCTAAGAGTCTGTAATTAAGATATCTTTTCACTTGAATGATCTGCTGCATTCTTGTAGTTAGAGCTGAACAAAGTAGAAAATAGACTTATTGTTTGATTGCTTACTATTACTGTTATCTTTCCTGACCATGTTATGTTAATCCTCAAAGTTTTATTAATAAATTTCTATAATGTAAAATTCCGACATTTTTCCCCCAAAATACAATACTAACCATATGTGAAATTCAGCTGCAGAACTGTACTCATGTCATGAGTCATTGTTATTGCTCGATGATGATTTATTAAAATGCAAATAATGAGAATTCTATATTTTAATATTTCTTTATATTGAAGAAGATAAAGGCTGAATCAGCTTCTCAGCATATTTTGCAATTTGATTTTTTCAGATAACCCAGCACTGAAAAGCCCTATTGTAATCAAACTTGTTACACATGCATACTGTAATTCATTCTAGCTATCTTGAAAAATTTAATTTTCAGTTTCAGCTAAAAATGAGTCTCAAAAGAAGACTATTACAAGGTTGCATAGCAAGAGACAGAGGGATCCTTGGCCTTCTGTAAAACCATCATATTTGCAGATGTTTTTCCCTTCTTTTACCTTTTTAAACATTTTCCAAAACCTCGGATAGTCTGCATATAAAGATATGAGATGAATGCTGTATCTCAGTGTACTGGGAAAGTATCTTAGATTCTTCTTCTCCTTTGGTTGGAGGGAGAAAGGTACACATATAAGTTAATATAGGTGTGTCTTACCTCAGTTCAGTTTTCCAGAAGTTAGTTCTGGCTGTACCCTCCAGATGACTAAAGAGGCTGAGTCAACCTTCTCCTGTGCTTATCTCAGTGCCCCCATTTGAAATCTCAGTGAGGGAAGCAGAGTGTCAGGTGCTTTACCCATCCTCTCAAAAAAAATCAAAAAGTGGAAGGAAAATAAAAGCTTTCATCCTGATTCCATACAATTACTTGTTTAATGCCACATGCCTTCCTCTGGGAAGCTATCCAAGCACCTGAGCTGAGAGTGTTTGTACCACTAGGGAATGACTGCTGTGCTTGCCAGGGATATTCAGAGCAGTGACAGCAGCAACACTTGGCCAGCTAAAAAACTTTGATCAGGAGCCATAAACTATACTGTGGGATTATTTTGAAGTGTTAAAAGGATAATTATTTGTTAAGAAAGAGTAATATTATGAACTTATTAATTATGAGAAGGGGAAGACAGCCCAAAAAGAGAAGGCAGTGCTAACATACTGAGGAAAGGTTGTCATTTATTTTGCAGAAATCATGAAGAATGCACAAAATTTTTTAGAAGGGAAAAAAAGGACGCGTCAGTTCTGGGTGAGGCTCTGTAAGCCCTTTGAAGGCTGTCAGCTGTAGTTTCGATACTTGTGCTGTTATGAAGCTCTAGCTGACCCTGCCTTCCTTTCTGTCAATAAACTAGTGCTTGGTTTCTTTGTACCTTCACACAAACACATGTGTATCCGCAGCTGAACTTTTCACTGCTGCCAGCAGTTGTTTTGGAAAACCAAGGGGTTTCCAAATGCAGAAATTTAGACTCAATTAGTTAAATACTTACTGTCAGGCCTCGTTCCTTCTGCTGCTTCATGGAGCAATGAACTACTGACAAACTATTGGAATCTACAGTACAGCAATTTATGTGTAATACTGAATTTTGGATACTGTTCAGAGGATGACCTTTCGTTTGTTTCAGGAGTGGCATGAAAGTTTTCCTCTGTTTTTCCACAGCAGAAAGAGACAAAAATTACTTGTAGTATTGTGTTCCAGCAGCCTCTCTTCAAACTGCATGATTGGGCCTCTGATAATGGTAAGAAAGTCTTGTTTCTAATCATGACACAAAATTTCATTACATTAAATCATTACTACACATGTTCCAAAATCCATTGGTCCTCCTGTTTGTAAAGCTTTTGAACATTTGTTAGCCTTGTTAAGTCATGAAATTTAACATGACTTGAACATGGGACAATAATTGCTGGAAGTTATATGTTACGCCTTCATAGCTATTGAATTTGCATAGAAAAACATTGGAATTTAGCTGAGATGTTTTGGAGACAGCAATGTCAGAAAATAAATTTATCTCAAAGTGCCTTTTCTCAGCAATCTTCCATTTTCCTAAACTTCTAGAAATATTAATCGCTTTTCTTTAGATTTGTAATCTCTTTACACTCTGTTTTTATATTCTATTTTATCCTGGTGTCTTTAAACCAAATCCTTCCCAGTTGTGTAGTTTTTAATGATATTCACAAATGCTTTTTGTTCACAAGGGAAGATAAGCCTTTGTTCTGAAACATTCAAGAGCAGATTTTCAAAGGTGTGGAAGCATCCAAGAAAATTTCATGGGATTTCACCTGCTTGGGTGGATACCTATCTGCATCCTTCAGTGACCATGTACGTTTGAAAATACGTTTCTTGCCTAATCTGGATAGACTGGGAAAACATGCAGTAATATAACTTGGAAAGAACACAGGAGGATATCAGAACAAAAAGGAGACACAAGTTCAATTGTGTCATTCTTTTATGTGGGCATGAATAACTCTTTGTTTTTCTGAATCATGCAAGTGTTGTTTAATTAATTTATTTATTTATTTGGGTTTTCATGAGAATTATTGTAGTAGTGTTTCTGCTTTTTTCTTAGGAAATATGGAATGAGGTGAGAGTGCTCAAAATTTAGCTTTTGGAAATAACTAAGCATAAACACTAGCACAGAGACAGAAAGCAGATCACTACAAAGGACTATTCAACAACAGTGGCATGAACAGCAGAAGAGTCAAGGGGAGTAAAAAATGAAGTGTCATAAAAAAAACTTTATCTGTGGAGTATTGATTGGAATGGATCCACCAGTGGGTGTACAGGAAAGGTATTAAAATAGGTTAAATATGACCTGCTGAATGAGTGCAGAGATGGAAGCTTTCTGCTGAGAGCCAGTTTGGTCCTGGGCCAATTTGTGCCATATGGGAAAGAAAATGATAATAAACTGAAATTGTTTATGCTTCCTGCAGAAGCATTTCACACAATAACATGATACTATTAACTGCATTCAAGTTTTTAACTACAAACTCCTCACTGAAGCTTCTAGTACTATTTTGCCTAAACTGCAGACAAGGCAGTCTCAGCTCTGTAAAGTCAATCTCAATCTCTCTGTGTTTTAAATTTAATCAATGACTAGACACTTTTGTTACTCCATCTGAATAGATCTCAGTGTTGTTTCTAACAGCCTCTCCATCTTATTTTTTGAGGTGTTTAGGTCTTCGCATCTCAAGCTTTACCCTATTCCTTAGACCTTTATTTCCATTTCTCCCAACTCCTTTTAGTCTATGTTGGGCAGAAACCAATTTACAAGCTCAGCAAGTGCTGGGAGAAAGGCGAAGGATGATCTGGAGACAGATACTGCAGAATTTGCATCCCTAATAGAAAACAAACCCCACAGACTGCTGAGACACTCTGCTGGGTGACAGTCACTGTTCTTTCATGGGAAATTTTAAGAAAAGTGGCAAATATTTCATTTAAAGGTAAAAAAGATAAACTTTGGTTTGTGTCCAAAAGCATCAGAGGGAAGAAGTTAACTCACTTGGGAGGCATGGAGAGAGGACTTTGTGCCACCACCATTGCCCAGCATGGTTTCTTTGCTCCCAGAGTTTAGGCAGCAGCTGGGGCTGGAGGAAGAATCCATTGAGACACAAATCAGCTCAACAAATATCCTCCTTTGCTGCAGTGTTTCTAGCTCCAGTACTCAGAAAAGCACAGAATAGGGTTTATCCAGGTCAGGTCTGGCACACTTGATTCTGTCAGGCCTGAGCCGTATCTCACATCAGTCCAGCCAAAATATGCCTCAAAGTATTTCAATATTTTCCCCTTGCAAGTCACAAGCTGGAGTCCAAAGCTAGCAAGTGTTTTCCTGATTATGATCCATCTATTTATGGAAAAGGAGTCAAATATAAGAACATCTGTGCAAGAGGGGAAAAAGGAAACCAAGGCAGATCATGTCATTGCCCTGGGCTGATCTGAAGCCTTTGGTTGGGCACAGATTTACCGAGGCTATTTTTCATCCCTTAAACCATGTTTAGACTGTGTCAACTTCAACAGTCTCCTAGACATGTAAATTATTTTATGCAGAAGGGCAACAGCTTCTTTGTGAATTCAAAATAGGTTATGAAAATTGTACGTAAAGCTACTCAAAAAGACGAGTTGTCCTCTGTGTTGAAATAGCAAACTCATACCATTGCATATAGGCCCCATTCCTACAGAGGAACACAGACCAACTGACCTCAATTGCTCATACAACCCAAGTTAAGCCCCTACAGAGTCTTAACAAGATTGGAGCCACAGCTTTTAGTTAGTATAGGTGTAAGCATGAAAATAGTATAATTTTCAATATGGATGTCATTCCAAACAGTTGTTTAGCCTCCTTTAATATAATGACATCAGCCTAAAATTAGGAAGGCTTGTACTATTGTTAACTACAAGGATGTAAATTTTGGGGACAACATTTAAATACATTACTAACTATGGTAGGAAAGCAGCCATGCAGTTAGTTATAAGGCTTAACACATGTTCATCCACCAACATGCTCTGCGAGTCTCAGTTGTTGAGGTAAATCTTCATTATCTGAAGAATGAAAGGCACATCGTAGCTGTTCTCAGTCATTAGGCAGACTTTCCAAAGTTCATAATAATTTACAAGGCCCATTCCTAGTAAGACAAAAAGAGTAGAATATAAACTCTTATTTATGAATCATAACAATCAGCATGGGGCACAGCTGCTTTATTCTGCTGTGTTGTCCACCTTTCTCCCTTGAGGATCCTTATGACCAACCTGGCCTGCCTAAAGCCACAGTTTCATCCACAGCTGTTATCCTGACAACAGGCAGAACCTCTGTGTCTTCCACCTTAATTTCCTAAGAGAAACCCTTTCCCAACCAAAGCACTAAACTATGTAAAATTATTAGCAGTTATGTAGTGCAGGGGTGGCCACAAAGTACTGGGTATCAGCTAAGCCTATGGGGAAAGAGACTTGGGTTGAACCCAGATGAGGATAGTGGCTTTTTACCACGTTGCCATTTTTGGAAGGGCTGGGTTGGGAAGATGAGAAGGACAATCACAGTCTCTGGTTTATGCAGCAGCCTGAGCACATTGCAGAAGCACAGTGCTCCCTCGGGGCTCAGAGCCTTTTGTGGCAGAGAAGAGGCAGCAATGCAGCTCCCAATGTCAAGTCCAGCACCCTGCTGAGGCCTCCTGGTATTTTCAAAGCTCAGCTCTCACTGTTAGAGCAGATGGGATCACGGTTTAAAACTGTAGAGACATAGGAGTTAATTTTTCACTGAGAACAAGCTCTAAATAAAAAATTTCATCAAGATATGTCTATAAACATCCCTGCCCTTTCACCTTGGCTGCCAGTGCTACCTTGGTTCAGCTTCTCTCCAGAACTAGTTTTTCTCACCCTTTGCTGGCTTTTGCTCTTGCCCCCAGTCTGCTTCATAAATGTGTGTTTTACAGTCCAAAAACACCATTCCTGACCTACCACTCCGTTGCCACCACATGGCTAGAACTGAAATAATAGGATGCATGGGAAAAAGTTATTTTGAAAATCAAGGAAGTAGGTGATTTCCATGTTTATGTTTAATCATGTACCAAGTGTCGTGGGGCTAAAAAATGAAAGTAAAAATGATCGAGTCATGGTACGGCGGCTTCGCCTTGCGCTGGTGGCCCCGGTGACTGCTTTCCGCTCCGGGGCCGCCCGGCCCCATGCCGGTTTTTCGGTTGCCCTTTCCCCCCCCGGCAGCGTGGACGGCGGGCGCTGCTGCTGGGGGTGCGGCTCCGGTCCGATGCAGAGTCTCGGCGCTGTGCGGCCCCGGCTTTGCCAGGCAGCGCGGCGCGGGCTTACCAGTGCGGGTGGTGCTCGCACCGTCCAGAATCGCTGCGGGAGGCGCGATCCCGGTCCCGGGCTGGGGTCGGCCATGGCCCCGCTCCGAGCCGAGGTGGGGCCGGAGCGCAAAGCCGCGGCTGCGGCGGCAAAAGCGGCGGCTTTGCCCAGC
>VYZS01032269.1:35092-47728 GCA_013400695.1 Neodrepanis coruscans | reverse complement strand
CTCCTTGGGCTAAGGGAGGGAGGGAGGGGGTGTGCGGTTTTTATAATTTTCTTGAGTTGTTCCCTCAGTGAAAACCAGGCAGAGGCTCGCGGTTAAGGGGATCTTCAGACCACGTGCTCTCTTCTAATCACCCCGGAGTCTCCCAGCCGGGCCCAGAGAGAGAGATACAAGCACTGTCTCCAGAGCGTCCTCACCTCAAACGTGGGCCCTGGAAAATTTAATTTGTTTGTCTGTTTTGCACTTTATTTGTTGGGTTTTTGTGTTTGCGCAAAATAAACTGTGATATTTGTGTGTTTTCTTCATTTTGAGGTGTGTTTGTGACTTCTCTCAGAGTCTCTGCTCCAAAATCGCTGAATTTGTGGTAAAACCACCACACCAAGATACACAAAACACTAAGGCACCAAGGCCTGGCTGATGTTCTCCACTGCTGTTGAAAGAAATTGCTGCCTCCACGCCTTCAGATGATTTTGATATATAGGGAAATGTAGTGTCCCAGTAGGTGGTACTGTATTTATCCATAAAAATTGAGTTCTAACAGATAGAGCAAACTTATAAATAATTATTTAAGGATTTATGGTTTGGAGGAGTTTTGACTTTTTATTAATTTTCCTCTGTCCTGACACACTTTGCAAAAGTCCTTTGCCAGCTTATTTTCAGAAGTTTTCTAATTAGTCATTCCAAGAAAACAAGCATTTATGATTTGGTCTTTTGTCTATAGGTTCATCTAAGGTGAAAAATCTTGGCAAGTTGCAATCACTCTTCTGAGTTAATTCGACGCAAAGTCATCATACCAAGTTTGCTCTAAAAGTTAGTTTTAAAACATGCAATTAAGCATTCACGTGTCACCATCTGCATTAATTGCTTTCTGAAAAACAAAAAGTAGTTCTTATTTATGTATAATATTCCTATAACAATAGTCAGTAGAAATGTGGACATAAAAAAAAGATAAAAATAAAAATGAGTATTTTCTATTCCTGTTAAAGTCTTAGCTAAAAGATATTTTTCTATTTCTCATGTTCTCATTCGTTTTCCAGAACTCTGCCATGACTTCTGTGTTAAATGCTAGAAGTCAGTCACAGAATTCCTGCTTGATTGCCTATTGAGTGTACTTCCCTAGCTCTACTTTACTGGCCTTAGAAATTCCAGTTACGGGAACTCTCATAAGTCTGGTTTTAACCAAGGATGCTCACTTTTGCTCTTTCTAATCTGTATATTTCAAATTAAATCTCTTATTGCCCACCCCTGTGCTTTCCATAGCAGGTCCACATGCCTTATTTCTTCTGATACATCGTGGGTGTGTTGATAGCACCACAGTGCTCCCATTTAAATGCTGAATTACCTCAGCAACTACAAAATTGTTTTCTCTTGCTCCAGTGACATTTTATGGTACAGTAAGGCAGCCTTAAAGTGAGAACAACTAGCTGTAGAGAAATGCCTTTTATCATTTCAGCCTTCTGGCCATGACAATAGCATAAAATATACACTGGGCCTCAACTTAGTTCCCACCCCTGATTTTTGTGGCCATGCCAGAGATTGCTGATCTGCTTTTCTGCATGCATTGCAATCGTCAGTTATCTCCACAACCCCAAGTTTGCTTTCCCCGCTCTCTGGACTGGGCAGGCACCTGCATGAGACTTACACAGTGCTGAGCCTCCTACCTGGCTCTCACCCTTGGTAGGTGTTCACACAGTGTAATGCTATATTACAACCTGATGCCTCATGCCTCTCCTACTACTTTTAATTGTTTGCAATGTCTGGAGAAACTTCTAGAAATCCTGCTTCTGGTTTTAGTCTGCCTCACCTGTGTGCCATCTTTCTTCTCTTTGTTGCTGAATATCTGTCAGTCTTTTCAAAAACAACAACTATTTTCCTGACAAGCCAGATTCTTGGCACATTCTTCAAGCATTCCTTTAAACATCCAGTCAGCAAACAACGGCACAAACATTCGCCTGCCCTCTTATTGTTTCCTGACCCTGATTTACAAGAGGTCAGTGTGATAGATGTTTAAACTAACCACAGGCTCAGTTTGTGCCAGGCCATTCCATGTGAGCTTTCATATCATATTAATTACAATTTCTTTAAATTCTATTGCAATTAAAAGTAAAAGCAACAGTTACACGCTTTCAGCACCTCCCACCCAATTATCATGTATTGCTTGAGGCCAGATTCTACCCCTCTCTTCCTTTCTGGATATCATCTTCCCTTCTATTCCTTATATTTTCAAATCTTGAAAAACATGGAAGTTCATCTAATCGAGTGGATGGCCAAGTGCAGTGACACCCAAGAGCAAAGTGCTGCTTCAGATAAGGCTGTTACAGGCTGGCCCTTTGCAGATATTTGAGCTGGCTTCCACAGCACAAATACGGGATGTGGGCAAGCACACAGACAGAGTTTCTCTTTCAAAAATTGAGAAGTTACAACCCTGATTATAGAGATACATATCAGAGTTACTTCCAAGCTATTAGGGAGTGTTCCACACCAAATGGAACCTTGGTTCTGTAGAGGCTGAGGTGTCCATACTTTTCATGGCCAGCAGTGGCACTGCACATGGCAAAGTGTCCTGTTCAGCAGCAGCACCTTAAGAGGGATGCCCCCATCGCAGCGCTGGCCAGGTGCACTGAAGTTTAGCTACTCGGCCCCTTGCCCAGCAGATCAACTGCTGGATCACACTCTGTTTGCAGCACCTTGGCCTCCTCCTAATACTACCCTCTTTTTCCCCCACTGTATTTCTTCTATTGTGTTCCTTCATCTTTTGTTATATTTCTAGATCTGCTTTGTCTTAATTTCAGTGGAACCAGCAGCCTTCTGCCGGGCTCTCAGACTGAAGGATCTGCTGCACTTCCTTTCTAGTCTTGCAGAACTGCTGCTGAAGCTTCTGGCAGAATTTCTTTCTTGTAGCTTTTTTTCCCCCAGATTCTACTGAAATAGCTGTTTTCTTTTCCTGTAAGAGATGCTGCATTACTACCAGGAGCAGGTGGTTCTCATTTCAGAAATTTCAGTCAAGAAACTGAAGCATGTGACATCTTGTGAATCACAGATTCTTGCTGTCTGTCCTGATATGTCTCTTATCTTTCTGAGCTGAAGGCTGATCCTTAAAATGGATAACTCAGTGAAATTGCATACCATATCACTACAGTCCAGCCAAACAACATCTAGACAAATGGCTTAGGTGGAGTCACTGCAAAATGCAGAATTAAAAAAGATCACTAGATTTTGGTCTAGACGAATTTTTTATATTTGTACTATTGCTTCCCAGGTGAATTAAAAATCCCATAGCCTTATAGCTCCTAAGTCAGTTTAAAATCTCTTCACACCTTCTATCAGCATAACCCCAGATTTATTTCCTTCTTCAAAAAGTTCAGCCTGAGATCCTATTTGCCATTTTGCAGCCTTTCTTTTCTTCTGCCTGAGAACTGGAGTGCAGGTGACCCCAGCCATCCACAAGGCACTTCAGCTTGTTCCATGCCATATGAAGTCCAACTGAAAAATACACTACCTTTCCAATGAGAAAAAATGCATAAGGCAAAAATCAAGAGGTCTTAGAGAAAATTAGTTTTTAAATATGCATTACAGAAGGTTCTCTATGGCAAGAGAGGATATCAGGTATAAACATCTAAAATTCAAAGTCTGAATGTCTTACATATTTTAAAATATATCTCTGGGCTTGGATGTCTCTGGCTAGGGTCTCTCTATCTCTTTTTGGTGTTATTTGAACTGAGCCAGTTGAAAGGAGATTCTGCTGACTCCAGACGAGTTCTTCCAGTTTCTATCACTAGCCCATCACATAACTACAATAACTTTACACTTAGCTCATGAAGATATGCCAGAGAATTTTCTTCCACACCTCGCTGCAGCCCAGACAGGCTGGAAGGCAATGCAGTGTCCCAGGAGCAGCCGTGCCTGAGCCCATAACAACTTTTTGTCCTACTTAGTATCTGAATGTTCTTGTTTTCATTTGTGTGCAAAGGGCAAGAGCCTGGTGCTTGTGCACGTGCCATTTGAGAGGCCCCTGATAATGTCAGTCCCTTGGAGTTACAGTCATTGTCCCTGATAAAAGGATTGTTCTCCTGCTGCCTACTCAGTGGATTCACTGCAAAAGAGGGAACAGCATATTTGCAGGTGCAAGGAGCAATCCTTCCCAAGGATACTTTAGTCTCTTCCACCTGAAAGAACCTGTCCTTGACTCCAGTTGCCCATCCAGGTGCTCTCTCCTTCTTGCTAGGAGCCTGCTCCTTGAGCAGCAAATCATTGCTCAGTTTTCTTCTTCAGTTTTGACCTAGTTTTTCCCTGGTTTGGCTTCTGCCACCTGTGCTCCACCGAATCAGTGTACTTGGCTCACGACTTCCATAAAGTTCAGATCTGGAGTCGAGATGAGTATTTCATTCTAATTTTAAACTGGCACTTTGAAAACATTTAAACTGTTTTATGTAAAACTTGGGTATATTAGAGACAGAAGCTTGTGGGGGAAGAAGAAGGAATAGTGCATCTTTCTCAGCAGCTTCCTTATGATGAGGGCTAACATGGAACGGACTGTTCTACTGACACTGCATTTCAGATCCAGCTCCCAGAGAGTCCCAGAAAAGCCTCTACTGATTTACTGTTAGATAATACTGCCTCCCTTCTCTCATCTGTCTCCTACTTTAAGAGATTTACTCAGGTTACTCTCCATGCTTTCATTTGGCTTCCACAACTCTATTTCAGCTTCTATATCTTTAATCTTTCTTACAAGGTGTTAAGGGATCCTTATTCTATTTTCAGCATTTTCTGAAAATTCAAGAAATAGCTATATTCAATCACTTCTTCTTCTCTCTCTGTACTTTGCCTCTGAAGGATCTCACCATAAATACCATTTCGGCACCTTTCTCCGTACTTATGATTCACCAGCTTTTCTACTTCCTATGTGTCACATTGAGATATTTTGGGTAATCTTTTTTAATGCCACTCCACTAAACACATTTTCTTGCAACTCTTGAGCTTCTGTGGCGTCTTATTATAGAAACCTGATTTTGGTTTCTCACATTCATTACTCCCACCTTATATAACTTGTTTTCCCATAGTTTTGATACAGGTAGGAAAGCAGTGGTGGGTTTTTGTGGGGTCACCAGTCACTGTAACCTAAAAAATGTGGGCAGGTCTCAGTGAGGTTTGGTGAATGGAAGTAAATTAAGTCTTGATAAAATGTGAAATTCAGAACTTGTATTATCCTGTGCTCGTATTTTTTTTTGTTTTTTTCTCTGCATTTGAGAAGGTTGATAATACATAATCAAGCCTACCAGATTTTTCTAAAGACAACTGTATCCAACTGTGAAGGTGTAAACACAAAAGAGAGGGGCTGAGTGCTTGGCACTGACCGACAGGGAATAACTGGGAGTAATGAGATTAAACTGAACAAAGGAAAACCACTGAAGGTTGAACATCAGGAAAAGATCCTGGCTGTGTCTATCAGACCATGGACTAATTTCCCACGGGAAGTGGTAGAAACTCCATCTCTTGAGTCATTTAAAATTAGAACAGATAAATCACTAAAAGACAGAGTGCTGGGAACAACCCAATTGGAATTGGAAAGGGATGAACTAGACAGTTTTGAAAGACGTTTTTAGTCTCAGTTTCTCTTATTCTGAAATTAAGTAACAAGCCTTGTTTAAGGTCTGCTCATGAAGGACTGCAGCTGGACCATGTTCTCGTCATTAGGGCCACGTTAGCCCAAGCCTGGCAGGGAAATCTCAGGAGTTCCTCATGGGTCCTCCTCCTCCCCAAATCACAGGACTGGTTGAGGGCTGTCCTAGGATTTTTCTGCCAAATCCTTTGTTTTCAATNATCTATCTGATAATTTTTTGTGCTGTGGTAACACTGAAGCCCAAGCCTGGCAGGGAAATCTCAGGAGTTCCTCATGGGTCCTCCTCCTCCCCAAATCACAGGACTGGTTGAGGGCTGTCCTAGGATTTTTCTGCCAAATCCTTTGTTTTCAATGGATTCCTCTATTTCCTTATTTCCTCTACCATGTACCCTTGCTGGGCTGAGCTAGATGGCAGATCTGAAGCAATTTAAAATGCAAAATGCTTTACACAGCCCTGCTGGAACAGGGACCATTACAGCCAGCCCTTTAACTTCTTCAGAGCTACTGGCTACAAACAGCTTCTGTTGCCATGGTTCACTCTTTGCTGCATATGAGAGATAGTCCAGCTCTACATGAAGTTACTGCAGTAAGGACTTGGCCCCAAAAGGATATTGTTACTCATAAACGATTCAAGTTTCCAGTTCTCAAAAACAGCAAGCCAAGGAAATAGCTCTTTTACACTTGTGTCTTTAGCAACACCCCATAGTCCAGCACATTGACTTTCTGAAAAAAAAAATCAGATTTAATACAGTTGTGCAGATGCTTGGTAAAGCAACAAGGGTGATAATGCAAGTTCAGAGAGAATACAAGTGACCTTGTCTTTCTGTTACGTAACACTACAGGTTATCCCATCAGCAGCATCATTCCACACAGCACTGCTTTCACTCCACACACAGCTGTTCTTCCAACTAATTGAACTCTACTGCAATGCATTTTTTTCTCCTGAAGTGCTGAGGAATGCTGAACCCAAACTGGATCACATTTTGAGAATTTCTTTTGAAATTAAACATATAACTTCAAGTTTAAGGATCTGATAAACAATATTTGCATTCTGTTATCTCCAGAACTGTCTTCATTTTCTACAGTTTGCCAAAGAGGACAATAGGTCAGAGGCATTTTGTATGTTTTACTTCTTCTGAGAAGCTTCACATGGGCTGTTGCATTTCTCAGGTGGCAAAACCCTTTTTTTTTTTTTTTTTTTAACTATGGTTGAATTAGCACAAGACACCTGAGAGTTTCGCATTTTACAGTCAGAAACAAGGAAAATAAAATGACAATTGCTGCGGTAGATCTATAGGGGAGAAAAAGCGAATTACTTGGGAATCAAGAAGATGGAGCTGAACTATTTCACGAGTCTCCTTATTGATCTGAGGATGTAAGTACAGGTAAGTAATGCAATCCAAATCAAGAACTGTGAGTGCAACATAGCAAGTTGTACTTGCTGTGATAAGTCACTAGTCCAGAATCAGGCTAACCTTCTTAGCTCTGAATTTGTATAGCTTTACAGTTTATTTGGGAAGAATTTTCTTCACATATAATGATTATTCTGCTTCCATCCAGTCTTTTATTGGTAATTTCCTTGTTAATAATTCTATTATACTTTCCATTATTTTTACCTCTTTTTTTGCTGAGTTTTATAATTTCTAATATCTTATTCATCTTTGATTGTCTCCAGCTCATTTCACATTTACTTTACCAATTTTGTCAGTTTTTGCTTCCTCCCTGTATCTTATTTTTATAATCACTGTGTATCTTTTTTGATTTTCCACAGCACAGCTTCACAGTATCAAATACTCATGTTGCAAAATTTCCCCTTGTATAAAGATCAACAATAAGTTAGCTGGAAGTCATCCGTATTTCATTATACTTGGCACTGAGAAGTGCAGCTTTTAAAGAGCCTCCACCCTACAGCTGCATCTCATCATTGATCCATTTAAATGCACTAATCTAGCCAAAAAGCAAATGTTTCCCATTACAACCTGTCTCTAAGTGACATCTATGTGCTAGTTTAGGAATAGATCTTCATAACAGAACTACTTTGGAGGTAAACCAGGAAAAGATATTCTTCTGGTTCAGTGTTGCACACTTGCATGCTTTTAGCCTGAAATAAGTATGGAGCCGTGTACTTCCATCCAGTTATGTAGTGGGTAAAATAAACATTGTGAGCATTGCTCACTGAATACAAATTCTATAATTATGGGCTGTGTGTATGACCAGTTAGGTGACTCGATATTGGCTCCTACATTGGTGGGGATTTCTCCACAGAAAAGGAAAATAATTAAAATCTCTGAAGCTCACAGTGAACATAGGGGAGTATATCTAACATGTGACTAATATCCCAAAGGCCCTCATGTCTTTAGAAGAGTGATCGTAACACTACAGCCTCATAAAAGGAGTAATGAGGCCTGATCTGCCCACGGGCTATCACAGAAGTGTGTGAGATGGCTTCTGGGCTGGTTTGACTTCGTTGACATAGTTACACTACTGGAAATCCTGTTATAAAGATAAAATGTCTATAGAAAAAAAAAAGTGGGGTTTGCAGGTCCTGTGACAGGTGCATTTTGATGTCAGCCTCATAGATGAAAAAAGGGTTTCTTACAAGAAAGGAACACATACAGTATATTTTATACTATATTCACTATTTCATATATGTTTATGTTGAAATAATGATCACTATCCAGTGGAGATCATCTTTCAGTTCTGATGCTGCCTTCATATACTTCCCAGCAGCCGGTGGGCTGCAGGACTCTCCCCTGGCACTGCTCCACTCCAACAGCTGTCACAGGAGAACGAGAGGGTTTTATAACAAGAGAGTGGGTAACTGTAATTTTGGTACTCAGGAACTTGTGGGAGTCTCTTTCTTGACTCCAAAGGCAAGTAGATAAATGAGAATGTACAGTGAGAGATGCACAAGCTTTGGAGCACTTTGGAGGATCTGCTGCCAGGTGATCCATGGGGGCCATGCCCAGCTACTTACATGTTCTTGCACCTTTAAAAATACTATGGTTTCTCCTGACGGCCTTTCTCTGTGCCAAATGCTTTTTGCATGTGTTCACTGGGTGCCTGAATCATAGATTCTGCAGTACTAAGACTCACAAAACTAAGTCTATTTTTGATATCCTTTCCAAAACTTTTCTAATTCATAGCTGTAATTAACAGCACCTTTGACCTCTGATGTGCCTTCCCATACATTCAGCCTTAAGACAGACATAAAGTTGAAGCCATGAATTGTATTTGCTGTCTGAATTAATATCCCAGCCATAATAAATGTGGCAATGCTTGGGTAACAAAGTTATTGTTTCATGCTGTTTGCTGGCAGTATCAGAAATAACTGCAGTGGTCTCAGTTCAAGTCACATACCACAGGCTGTCTTTACAGCCACAAGGACTGAAGAACAACCTGCTGTAGGGAAGCCTTGGTTCTCCATCCCAGTTCCATGAAAGGGACACATCTCCAATCTTGTCCAGGCGAACAGCATAAGGATTAAATCACTCCTCACTACAGAATAGTTAAAAGAATATCCGTACTGAAAGTCTTTCTATGATGCTGACATACAGAACTGATCTATAATGAACAAAAAACCCCAACTCTCATGAGAGTGTGTACTGTGAAAAGACAAGATTTGAATTCAGTTTTAATGTGTTTGGCACATACTTTATAATGTTTAACTCTTCACCTAAAAAGAGGTCAATTATATCATGTCTCAGAATTTTACTTTTCTCTGGACTTAAAAGTCATTTGTGAAACAGATCTTCTAATAATTTTTTGTGATAGTGGACACCACTGCTCACTTCTTTATTACTATTAAATGGACCCATTTCTATGTCAATAAAAATTACATGTACTAGGCATATTGTTTCCAGGGTCACAACCATTCCTGGTATAGTTTGTGACAGCCAGACTGCTAAATTTTTTAACATGATGAATGAAACTAAACTGAAAATCAATATTTTCATTTACAGAAGCTTTCAAAATACAAGTCCTGGTGCCTTGCTCAGAGTGAAACATCCTTACTTACTAAGGACAAACCTCTAGTAATACAGATCCTACAGCATACTCCTACTGTTGCTCTCACCCCACAAAACAGGATGACAATTTCTACAGCTGAAGAATTAGAAAATAACTAATTAACATAACTGAAATGTGTCAGTTAATGTACTTGGTTAACGGCAGTGTTACTGGGAGAAAATTCCCCCTACACACTTGGATGAAAGCCTTACTGTTACCTCATGTCATATTTATTTCTTAATATAGAAATAATTAATACTTTTATGTGTGTAGTTACACAGAGCAGAATTGCACAGCTGTCTCCAGCTAGCCATCAAAGGGATGTGTTTTATATACAGGAGTAAAGTGTTACTTTTTCCATAATTCTCCCAATATGAGGGCAGACAAAAAGAAAATGGGCTAGTAGTATGTCATTGCAGTTGCAGTAGTCTGAGCTCTTCCAGAAGTCACTGGAGGGAAATAAGAACTCTGAGAGGTTGATGCAAGACACCTTATGTGGGGCATGAACATGTCTAGTCATCTTCTTTGTCTCTTCCCTGACTATTTAGGGAGCCAAGCTGATAAACTCAGATGAAGTGAATAATTTATAGATGAGTACAATCAGGTGTCATGCATACTATCCTCAGTGTCTAGTGCACTTGGAGAGCACAAGGCAAGCAGAAAATTTCCCTTGCCTCAGGATGTTAGGGGGCTGTGTTATTAAGCTCCCTGTTTGCCCAGAAAGGGAGTCCTATTTCAGCCAGATTTGTAAGGATTTGTTTGCTTCAGGAATTAGCAACAGTGGCCATGTTGGAACACATCTCTCTGCAACAAGAGCCCCTTATTCTTGTCTTTGCATTGAGTTAAACTGAAGGTGAATAAGACATTCATATTTTTGAAAGAGAGGACACAGCATACACTTTGCTAATCCATTAACGTTCTCAATATTTCAGCAGTGCTCCTGCTCTGAATTGGCACCAAAAGCAAGTCTTTTCATTAAAAACCAGAAGAAGAGAGTATGAGATCCATTTACTGAAAGCATTTCCAGCCAATACACTAAGGTATATTTAGATTCTGCACGCATCTTACGCATAATCAATGGAAATTGCATGAGCAGAAACTGGAAAGGCTTGGGGGAGGCCAATGTAAAATGAGCAAAGACTAGACCCTAGATTACAAGGCTCTGGCATTTATGAGAGAAGAACCAAAATATTTCGCCAGTAAGTGGACCCCCTGTCTGTTGATGAGTGGCAGGTGAGTCCTGACACGCTTTAGAGCACCCTGCCAGTCTGCTCTGCACTGAGTGACACTTTTGACAGGAATGAGATGCTCCAGCAATTCTTCTCTGGAGGATGCCGCACGGACTAGTATCATGGACCAGCACAATCCTCTTGCCCAGAAATGCCAATCTCCCTATACCTGGCATATCCTGCAGCTGGATCAGTTGTTTCTATACCCTCTCCCAATGCAGAGCAGCATAAAAAGGAGGGGGCACTATTTCATTAGTCCAGCAGTCTGTGAAATAGCCATTTGACTCCAGATGCAGCTAAATCAGGCAGCTGTTTGAGGTAGCTTTGTTTAGGCATCACGAACATGGACTATCCTTTCCCAGCGATCCAAAGTGCCTCATCTTTGTTCCTGTAAGAAAAATATTGTCATGACCAAGAAGAGTGTAATATCCCAAGCTGGAGTCAGAAAACATCTTGCAGGAGGAAAAGCCAAAAGATGACTGCTGCAGTGTTTCCACGCAGTTCATCCCCCTCACTAAAGCTGCTAACTCTTGGAAGAGATTTGAGCTCTACACAGATGTTATTTACCTCTATTTTGAAATGCAGAAAGTTGCAGTAATCTGTTTATTTTTCTTTAACTCTTTTGTGCTTTGGAAATATCACACAATTCAAAAGGCAATATGACTAATTTTTAAGAAAAACTATTGTTCTGGCAGTGTTTTAACAACTGTTGCTTTGTAAAAGAAAAGCTATAAATAAGGAAAAGCAGATTAAGTAAACATAGAAACTAAGAACAGCACAAAAAAGTTTTAGTGAATAGACACGTTTGACAAACTGCAAATCTTTGCTTCTTCTCTGGTTTACATCAAGACTTCTTGAATACTTAGAGGATGTCTCCAGAAAAGCAGCTTGACATACTGTAAATGGAATGGAACCTGTTCCTCCTGCTGGGAATGAGAAAAGCAAACAGGAATATGTCATATTAAAGAGGAGAGTTTTCCCTTTGGATTTCTTTTTTATATTAATCAGATCCAGTTACTCAGCCTAATTACCTTTATAGAAGTTGTATAATACTCATGGCCCTCACCTCAGGCAGTCATATATTCCTGAGCTCTAATAGACCATGCTCACCTGATCAAAAGGAAAGACCACTCTTACTGTATCAAAAATATTAATTCCTGACCTTAGACATTGGAGAAAAATGCTTTGCATTACTGAGCTCAGAGTTTGCTTTGTATTTTGCTTAGGCCTTAAGGACCGCCTTGAGAATTAAACTAACTTGGACTGTTTTCCCTTGCCTCCCTTGCAATGCTTTGGTCTAATCCTGCAAATGACCTTTGTGTGGACATACTTTGCATCCACATGGAGCCATTTGGAATCTGGCACATGTGAAACAGCACAGTACTGCAGCAAAGAGTTCAAGTATATCTAATGAGTTAAAATATTTGGCTGCTGTTTTCTTCTGGGAAAGCAGTTCTGAAATGAACATCTGAGGGTGTCTCAGCAGAAGACTGGGCTGAAAATATTCTGTAAACGTGGCTTTGTTCCTCAGCTTATTACTTTCATTTCAACTTCTCCCAGCATTATGTTATTGCTGATCAGATTTCTGATTTTTTACTAGATTTGAAATTCTAAGTTCATTGCCAAGCAGGGACAAACTGGTGGAGGGTGCTGACAATTAATTTAGTCACACTAGAAACATGTTATATTTAATGTTTTCTTCAGTCAGTTTAAAAGATTCTTTCTTCTTTCTTCTTTCTTCTTTCTTTTTTCTTCTTTCTTCTTTCTTCTTTCTTCTTTCTT
>VYZS01032269.1:12195-22994 GCA_013400695.1 Neodrepanis coruscans | reverse complement strand
TTGATGGAATAGTTCCTTTGTGAGTACCTGATGTGCTTACATGTGAACAAATCCCTTTAACTGAAGTCTTGTTTGTTTTGAACAATAGAAGAAGTTTTTCTGTTTGAAAAGCAGAAAACACCTTTAATGAAAGACAGTTACTATAAAAAGTAAATTCTAAGTTTTCAAAATAATTGCTGTGGCTGCAGAGTTTTATAGTGTTCTCATACTGGCATGTGCGATATTAGCAACTTTGAGAAATGATTTGTGGTTCTGGGACGCTGTATCCCATATGGTGTTTGCATTGTAATGCATTAATTAACTCATTTGATGTTTAGCTGTAGACCTGTACACACAGCAGGTTGTCACAGGGAAGGCTCCCAGCACAGCACTCATCACAGTTCATCACAGTCAAGGGACTTGCAGTAGAAATTAGGATTTTTAGCGAGTTTCAGGTTTTGGAAATGCACAACTGTAATTATCAGGGTTTAAGCAAAAACTGAAAAACTTGTCCTCTGGCTTCAAGATCAGTGGTCACACAAAGAAAGGGAATGTGTAACTGGAAGTGGTGCTTCTGTGAATCTTTGTGTGCACAGGTGGGAGAACAGGGGAGGTGCTGTCTGAATCCTCCAGGTGCCGCATGTGTTGGTTGATAATTGTGTTTTGTTTTGGACGCCTGTCTAATCTGATATTAAGTTCCATTTGGTCGTGCCTTGCCATGGGTTCTGTTTTCATCTTCCCTTTTATNAAAAAACTTGTCCTCTGGCTTCAAGATCAGTGGTCACACAAAGAAAGGGAATGTGTAACTGGAAGTGGTGCTTCTGTGAATCTTTGTGTGCACAGGTGGGAGAACAGGGGAGGTGCTGTCTGAATCCTCCAGGTGCCGCATGTGTTGGTTGATAATTGTGTTTTGTTTTGGACGCCTGTCTAATCTGATATTAAGTTCCATTTGGTCGTGCCTTGCCATGGGTTCTGTTTTCATCTTCCCTTTTATTTTTTTCCTTTTCCCTTTGACACTGTACCTGGTGGTCTCTCTCAGGGCAGAGCCCCTTCCCTGGAAGGCTTGTGGAGAACAAAGGTTGCGTGTTAAGCTGAGCAGGGAGCGCCTGCTCGGAGGGACAGGTCACGTATTCGGGGCTCCTGGGGGAGCTGGCACAGAGGGCCAGGGACTCTCAGGGCTGTTTGCCCTGCTGTTCGAAATCTGACACACGTTTACAAATGGAAGAATTGCTGAGCTTATGTTCATGGGGACAGATAACTGAGAGCATGTTCTGGCTTTTAGATTAATAGGCGTGTGCTATCTGTGTCTGCTCAGGTTGTAGCAGTGTTTTGCTGGAGTGTTTAAGCCCTGCCGAGGTACAGGCAGTCCTACTTCAGTCACAACATCCCATCTACAGGCCTGTCCAGATTTGAGGCTGGAACTGGCTTGGTTCTTCATTAGTGTAAATTTAATTTCCCATCCTTTGCCTAGAAAGGCACAACAAAAAGTGCTTCCCCCCTCCCCTTCCTTTTCTATTCCCATTGTTTTGCATTTAAAGAATTGCCAGATCTGTTTGTGGTATGGTTTACTGTTTACCTCTGTTAAAATTACATTTGGAACATTAAATGCAGGATGAAAAAAATATTAACCTCAGCATGTGTGGCTTTTAAAGCCAGATTTTATTTCTTAGTAATATTATTTCCTCAGTTTCTCAATACTAAAAACACTTTATCAAATAATTTTACTAGGACTGTTTGATATTTTTCAGTTGGAAGTCATTAGATCACACATACATTTATGTATTTATTGCAGATTTCTAATACTTTACTTCAAATATGCAATAAGAGTTGTGGTTTTGTGGGATTTTTTTGTTTTGCTTAACATCTGTGTTGTTAGAAATAGTGAACTGTCTTTGGTGATTCCCAAGAGCTTCTGGATTTGGCAGTAGTTGAGAATACATCCCCAAAGACTTGTGAAAGAAAAATCGGAGGTTATTTAGTGTTTGTTTTGTAATCCCAACTGTTGAGTTTCAGAGAAGGGGAAGAAACCCCCGCGTTATTCTCACTCCCACACCTTATCAGAGAGGGCACAACTGCGTAAACTCCGGAGAAGCATGTGCTGGGTCAGGAACCAGAGAAGGGCAGTGATGACGCTAAAAATAGAAAATCATTTGGGTTCTTGCTCACAACAATTAATAGATCGTTTGCTCTTTTAACGACCTGGTTGGGATGACATTGGTAAACTGGGAGTGGTGACTCGCAGGTGTTGAAGACTCTCTGCTAAAGGGGCAGAAGGACCAAGGGCTGTATTTTGATCCTGCATTTCAATCTTGGTGTAATTATACCTGTAAACATGTAAATTGTTCTGGAACTCTGTGTTGGGCACTGATGCTTTTCCCGTGCCTGATATTTAGACACCAGGAGGTTTAGTCGTAATGTTAAAGTTATCAAGAGTTAGAGAAATGAATTTGTAAGATTTAATACGACAAATAGCACACAGTAGTGGTTGTTAGAAGTGTCCATTACTTGGGGTGATAGAGAATTCTGCACAAACCTTCTGTTAAGGGAGAGTAAATTCAGTGTAAATACCAGTCCTACCAGAAGCTGTGGTTGCAGCTCTTCAAAAAGCTGGAGTCAACTCGTGTTTAATCATGCAGACATAACCCTGACTTCTGCTCTCATTTATGTCAAGAGTAAGCCTAAGGTAATTTGACAAAACATGAACCTCTTTTATGAGGAAATGTGAGGTATTTGGTAAGTGGCAATATAAGGCAGCAAATAGCTCCTGCAGGAAAAGGAAGGTGTCTGCCTTCAAATGTAACTACATTTGTTGGGTTTTATAAGTGACTTTTTGCTTCCCAATAATACAACTTCTGTTGATCATACCACTTTGATAATTGCCTGAAAAAATACTTTTGGAAGAGAAATGCAGAGGACTGAAGAGCATCTTGAACTGTGTCTGTATGAAATAACTGCATTTATTGCATGCAAAATGTGCATTATAAGAATGGACTTCTTTCTTTAGCAGGTTTGACAAACATCACAGCCCTGAGTTGAGTTTTTTCCTCAGTAAAAGCTATTTTTAATGATTTATTATTAAAATACAAAAATAACATCTACTTCAGACATATTATTTAATGTCTTTTGTATTTACTTAGAAGCAAAAAAAAAAAATTGAGAGAACAGTTGGGAAAGAGGAGGTATTTCATTTTACTCACCGTATGCATTTGTGATGTGATCCCTCTTGTATCATCAAAAACATCTTTTACTGTAGGTGGATGACCAAATCATAGCTCAGCTGAAGAGTATGTGCTCTGAAAAGGGGAAAAACTGGTATCTTCTAATTTTTTTTAAATTTTTTGAATACATATATGTGTTGCTCTGTAGATGGTGATGAGAATATAAATGTGTTCAACCTGTAAGCCTTATGAAAAGAAAAACTTGCTGTATCTCTTTCTAGGGGAGTCTAAGTAGCAGCTTTAGGTTAATCTATTAGGATATATACTGGTGCTTTGTAGAGCTTGGTTTTTTGTTTTCCTCTGATAACAACTGGAAGAAGAGTTGAGGTTTCCTAGCGTTCAGAGGTTGTGTGTGATTCTTCCTTGCAGTTGTTCATATATTAAATTGCATGGGATAGGAAGCAGATATAAAAAATTAGGAAATGATGTTAAATGCAAACAAGATTTTGATTTCCTGTGCATGGATTAGCCCTGGTGTACATGGTGAGGCTTCTGAACTGGCATTGGAACAGTCTGAACTGACAGCACTCCAGAGGTCAGGCTGATGGGCTGTTAGATACAATTCCATGGTTGTGAAAGGTGTCAGAGCCTATGATCTTGTCAAAACCTTAGGGCTTTGCTACAGAGGAGGTGTTTGTCTGCCTACCACAGTAGGTTATATATATATATATAAATAAAATAATACTAAGCTTAGTACAGAAACACAGGATGAGATTATGCTCTCATCAGGTTGGTTGGTGGATGGGAGTGAGCATGTCACACTTGGCCTGCCTGTAAATAATTGTGAGTGCTGTGCATTTTTCCTGTCCAAATCCTTATGTCTTGTAATTTTTAATATTTTTGCAAAGGCACTTTTTCCCCATCACTCAGCAGTGGGCACGTGCAGTAGAAGGTGGGAACAGCAACATCCAACAGATTTGACTGTACTGGTGTCAGAGGCTTGACACACGTTGTAAACCTGAAAGTGCTTAATCTTACAGTTGCAAGGTGGGATAAGCTGTTTTGTGTGTACAGTTCTTGAATTCTTAAGGGTTATTTAATGGGGAGACTTCCTCTCTGGCCTTTTTTCCTTTTTCCTGGATTGTTTTTTTTTTTTTAAAACCAAGGTGAAAAGCATTTTTCATTTACTGAAGTTAGATGGGAACTTGGGCTATTCCCTGAATTGTTGTTTATCTTGGTAAATGGTGGAACAGTTTTCTGAATTTACAGTTTTGCCGTTGCTGTTGGATTTGAAGAGAACTCTGTGGAGGATGTGATACCAGGCTTGTGAGATGGGATCACTTGGTAAGAGGATGGTAACAATTAGACACAACTGTAGGCTTTGTTCTCTGAATCTCTTCACTGGGGGGCTGGAACTGCTGTGTTCTTCTGAATTGGTGAACCCTGTTGTTCTGTACTGTCAGTGAATTGTGTTCACTAGGAAGTGTTGCTACTTCATGTTTTCTGTTCTGAATTTTTGCATTGAAAACTTGTAGTTCAGAGGTGATTGAGTGAAGCACTGAGAGCTGTTGCTGCAGCTCTTTGAACAGCAGGATGT
This sequence comes from Neodrepanis coruscans, assembly GCA_013400695.1. Classification (NCBI taxonomy): domain Eukaryota; kingdom Metazoa; phylum Chordata; class Aves; order Passeriformes; family Philepittidae; genus Neodrepanis; species Neodrepanis coruscans. The sequence continues at coordinate 18,260 of VYZS01032269.1, read as the reverse complement.
TTGAGAGAGCCTGATACAAATCATGTTGGTAAATATTTAGTGCTGGGCATAAGAGGTTCTGTGTGGGCATTCTGGAGAAATACAAACAGCTGTTTAGGTTGTGACTGTGGATTTGGCTACGAGTGCCCACCTTGGGAGTGTAGGTAGTGGGCTTATTTTTTCTCTGCATTTCTTTATTTCCATTTGCCAGCAGCTGCTGCTTTGGTGAGAGTGAATGAGGTGCCTCCTTAGAGGACATGGCTAATTACAGCTGGGCTGTTGGTTGAAGGGGGGCACTGGGAGATAGACATTTTCTTTTATGTGTGTGTCATTTGCATAATGTGTTAGGACACACAGTATGGACTGCATTAAGCACTGGCAAATATGCTGCAGGGAATAATCTTGCACTGGCATCACTGAGCTGGCTGGATAACATAATCTTCCTTATTTTAAATGTTGAGGTTTATGCTTCTTTGTTTGAAGGGCTGGGGATGAGAAATCAAATGAAAAACTATAAACTGTATTAAGGAGAGAGATTCCAAATGCTTCTGAGGAACAATTGCAGTTGGTACAAAGAGGTTGAAAAGAGAAACCTCAACCTGTTCCTTTTTTTTTTTTAACCTTATAGAAATGGTAGTGTGCCCTCCTACATGTGTCTATGTATCTCTCTTTGTACACTTTGAGTACTATTTTCTATTGAAGCTCTACCCACTCTCTAAAAGACTGAATTTTATTTCTCTTTTTTATTTCTCATTTAGTTTTTTCATTTAAATATTTGAGACTTTTTATGTTATGAAGTTTGGGAACATAAGAGATTGAAGAAGCTTTGATTTATTTTTTTTTTTTTAAATTACAGGATTGTTCAATCACCTTAAATGTTAGTGTTGAACATACCCGTGTACATTTTTTATTCTAAGTGTGAGGGCAGAAAAGACGAAAATTAAAATACTTTCTTGTGATGCAGTTTATCACTGAGAGGTGAATAGACGTCTCGGGCACTACTTGTTTTGCCCATGGGATGAGCTAAAAGAGAATCTTTAAATTCTCAGAAATCCCTTCCAGATCAATTGGCTCGTGGCAGATACAGTTCATGGCACTGAGGTGAACTCAATTTGGAGAAGTAAAAACTGAGCTCAAACTTCAACTTAAGTTGTGGTTTTACACTGGAAAACTGCACATGGAGATATGTTGTTCAAGAACTAGTTTGTGCAGCTAAAGCCATGTGGATCTCAAAACTATAACACAACCCCAGTTATTTTTGAGTAAAACATGACATCCTGACTTGTCCAGGGTCTGTCCTGTTGTAGTAGAATGTGGAAGTGGTTGATTTCCTAAAACTTGACATACTTAAATACAGTTCTTTTAAGGAAGTCTCTTATACTTCAGACAAGTTGAAACTCGTATGTCCTCAGTTCAGTAATATTTCAGAGGGCTGGAGTTCAGTCGGTGCTTGCAGCAGTGGGCAAAGCTGTCAAGATTTCCTTGTGATTGCAAGAATTGAGAAATGAAGCTGCTTGTTGTTTTGGCCAGCAAAAGAAGCAGCAGGTTTAGTATGGGCTCCTCAAGCAGGTGACTCTTACTGCCTGTAGGTTCTGACCTGCTTTTGTCAGATAAGGATCTGGTGAGGGTTATCTCTGAGAGGAATGTTGCAGTTTTCATGTAACAAGCTGTCCCATTGCAGGTCATGCTTTGTTATGGTTGCTGTGCTTTTCTTCTCAGCTCTGATTTTGATGCAACTTTAATAGGGAGCCTGTGACTCCAGTGTAAAGTATTCCCATGAGTGACCACAAACATTTCTTATTCATCAATGGCTGTAAAGTCTGGCTTGTTCCCTCTTGCATGCATTTTAAAATTTTATCATCCTCAATCACCACGGTAAAAGGTAAGTAAACTTTGCCTGGAGTAATCAATTTTCATGGCAGTTTTACAGGTCTTCTGCTCCAGTCTCTGTACTTACATTATTTTTGTATGGGTCTGTCTAAATATGGTCTTGCATTTTCTGTATGCTTTGGTTATATTTTTTTTAAACATGTTGGAGAGTTGTTTTGGAGCTTCCTGCGAAGGTGGGATTTAAATGTGATCTCCTCCCTTAAGGGGAGAAGAATGAATGGCTTGTGTATTGCTCCGAGGGTGTTAAAGTTTCCCATCTTGCCAAATTAGCAGTAAGGTGAAAGTTGGAAGAGTGGAACAAGTTAACATGGATAATCTTCAGTGTTTCTTGCAATTTGTGCCTATGAATCAGATACTGGAGTAATTCAGTAGCTGTAAATAATTTGGTAAGTTTGTATTGTGATCCTGGTGTCATGGAGGTAATCTTACAAGCTCGTTACTTCCACCTCTTTTGCTAGCATTTTGACTTTTAGGAGAAAAGGGAAGTAGTATTCCTGCTTTTTAAAAACATTGCATACCTGACCAAAGTGGTCCTTGTAGCTGAGTCTGTGCAATAGAGGTTTTTTCCTATATGCAAAGTTATGAAACATGTTATATAATGGATGCTGGCAAATACCTGTAGCATTTCATAGCCTGTGCCCTTTAGGTGTTGTTTTTCATGAGTTCTTTATAGATGGTTTTGAATAATTTTCTTTGTATTTGCACTGTGACTGAGGCTGCAATTCATCTGTCTATCTAAATAGGTCTGGTAACTCCTGGAAACAGCAGAAAGCTAAATGGCAACAGAGAGTTAAAGTGCTTGGTTTTTATCTTTGTAGAGAACTTCTTCTTGTTGTTGCAGGTATTCAGATTAGTGAAGATGAATTGTGTGTGAAGAAATGCTTTTGATCTTCAGCACTTCCGTTGATATAAAATGAAAACTTGGTGTGCATAAATGTCAAGTAATACGTCACATAAAGTACTGAGAGCTAATGATTAACCTGGAGCTCATGGGCGAAGTCTTGAGATGTGGTAGGTAACTCCAAGGATTAAACAGTAGCTCAGTGCTTGGTGTTGGCTAAAAAAGCAAGTTGTCATCCATTTCCTAATAATTTTGAAGAATTAATGTTCTCTATCAGCCTCAAGTGTATAAATCCATAGTGCATTTGGAGCTGGTGTGTGTCTAAGTCTAGTGCTCTCCCATCTCTGTTTTTCCCCATTTTGGAAATGAATGCCAGAGAAAGGGCAGCTGTGGTAATTGAATGTATGGAGTTGCTACTGTGTCAAAACCAAAAAAGAAAGCTCAGGCTTGGTGGTTTGGTAAAGAGGAAACCATCGAGACAAGGAGATGATGTTGACTTATAGTAGCTTTCTACATCTCTCTTTAATTTCTATGGATCAGCTTTTTCCTGTCTATGCCAAGAACTTGGGGGTGTCCAGTGAGCATTGGGTGGAGTGAGAACAAGCAAAAGGAGATGGTCCTTCGCATAAAAGCTAATGAAGCTTGTTATTCTGCACCATGATGTTTTGGAAGCTAAGTGTGTGTGCAGCTCAGATATTTTTGAAAGAGCGACAGTTTCAGAGTTACTCAGTACCCTTGTGGTGGAATTGATTATGGATTTGTGAGTAATTGAAGCTGGGAGGGTAGTCTGGTGAAGCCTCTGTGTTCTTCCCTAGTTGTTTGCAGCTCTCTGCATTTGGTCACTGTAGGGGATGGGCTAAGTGACCCTTTGATCTGATCTGCAGGTGTTCTTACATGCTGATTCCATGATAGCTCATCAGGATTCCTTCTGCTTTCATGGGTTTTTGGACCAAGCCTGATGGAACACGGCAGCTGTTGGTGATCAGCAACAGGAAATAGAGTTTTTCAACTGGGATCTATTTTTGCTTCTTGAAGATATCAAACTTGTCTTTGGTTTTGCTTATTTTTGTAAAAGTTGCTATTAATTCTTGTTGCATTGTGTGCGTCTAATGTGCTTCAGTTTTAATAAGTGGAAACGAAACACACAATTACCTGTTTTTGTGTTCACTCTCTTCCATCTTCCCTCCCAGTTGAAGGAGAAGGCAAGGTGATGAGAGCTCACACAGAATTTACTTATGCTGTCATACTTGTAATTTCTTTTCCACTTGTTTACAGTCAGGCAAGTGCTTTTTTTGTCTGTGGAATTGTTCCCTGTGTCACTTTTTTAGTGGACTGCATTACATTGCAGACTTCATTTCTCAATTCCAAGTCTTACAAATACTGCAGCAGCAAAGGCAGTAAATCCTTTAGAGCCAGCAGAAAACTCCTTTTGCCATCTGTGGTGAATGATGCTACTGGTCTTGTGTTTACTGTGGAATGGTTACTCCTCTTTCTGTGGTAGCAGCTTAGGGGAAGGAAATGGCACTTTCAGGGACTACACAGAAAACTGCATTGGCTTCAAAGGCATGGGACTGAGAGATGTATGGACAGGGAAGGTGCTGCAGGGAGGAGCTCCTCCTGGAACTTCTCCCCTTTACCTGACAATCAGTTGCCAAGAAGGCAAGAAGAAAAAAGGTAAACTTCTACCTAAACAACTGTGAAATGAGATGGATGTGAAATAGTTTTGTTGGGTTTTTTAGTTTTGTGGTTGGGCAGGCCAACAACCTCCACCCCCAAAAACTATTTTTAAAGCTAGATCTAAAATGTTACAAGGCAACTGTGGCTGAGATGGTTTCTGCTCCTGTAATCAGTGATTCATGACTAAGAAACTAATTTTTCTAATGTGAATGAGTAGAGACAGTGGTAATATTAGACAGTTACTCAGCAAGGCGTGTTCAGAGTAAACAGTTCTCACTGGTAAGTTTGTCCATAGAGAATCATTTTTTCCTTATTTCATTTAAACAGGGGAGTTGTATAAACTTGATGGAAAAAATCTTGTGTTCAGTTTAGAATTCGGTGATGCCTGTTTTTCACACTGTCTAATGTAGGCTTGTTTGGGAAAAAGGTTCTTCTCTGCACCTCCCTTGCTGTGTTGACCTTTATCCATTTCATGGCCAGTGTTCAATGGCTTAAATTGTGGATGATGCAACGTTGGTCAGTGATGTAATGGTTGTCTGTGAGCTTCCTTGCAGTTCACAATGGGAATCTAAAGTTTGGAAACAGAATTTTATCTGTGCTGGGTTCTGTGTCTGGTATGAGGGAGGTGAAGCACAAACACTACAATCATATTATTTTGGATAGAGCCAGAAAAGTGAATCATGATGTTTTAGTGTGGGTTTTTTTTTTGTTTTGTGGTTTTGGGTTTTTTTGGGTATGTTTTTTCGTGGTGTGTTGCTGTGTGGCTGGTGGTGGNAGTGGAAGCAGAGGCTTTACTGTTCCATTATGCTATTTAGTACTTTGAGTTCCAGCCAGTTCCTAGAAGTTCCATTGTATTTTTTGCTTAAAATGATTGGAGTTCAGGCTATTTTTTACTTGAAAGTGTAGATTTAAGTTAATGATTTCAGAAATGAGAAAAATATATGTGTAGGAAGACATTTGATGGTGTCTTATGTTAATGAAACTTTTTTAATAATGGGAAAAAAGTATTCAGTCTAATTTGAAATACTAAAATAGGGGAAAAATACATTATTCATACTTGATAAAATAGCCTGTATAAGGCCTTTCAGCTGAAGATTCTCCTGGACTTGAGCAGGCATTGGATCAGTGGTTCTGATAAATGAGCCTTTGAAAAAAGTCTTTTTAATTCTTGTGGAAACCAGCAGTGCCTGTTCTGGTACTTTTTTTGACACTGTCTGCTCTTTGTATTATGTGCTGGTAAATACCTTGGGTTGTATACTTTCTGCAAACACTCTTTTGGAGGAATTAATGTCAGGTTTAAGCAAAAATACCCCAAATAACTAATGTTTTCTTCAACTGTAACAGTAAAAAGCCTACAAATACGAGTTCTTTTTATTTTTATAGTGCAAAACTATATATACTATTGAAAACCTGACGTGCTGTTACGTGATTCTGTGATAGGAAGTCACAACATGAAAACACAAAGAATGTTTTACAAAAATCCCAGTAATTTGAAGTAATTGAACACACAGTAGAGGTAAATATGTTTGTTTTAGGAATAAAAAGCTGGGGGTTTTTTTACAACTCTTTTATTCTTATCCAAATTTAGAGGGAGGAAAATCTTGCCTTTTTAAAGGAAGTCTGGGAAGAATGAGTCCTGTTTTTTTGCAGTGCAAATGCAATGTGAAGAGATGTAGGT
>VYZS01032268.1:2241-20865 GCA_013400695.1 Neodrepanis coruscans | reverse complement strand
TTTGAAACAGCACTAAATAGTTCATCTGAAACACTGATGATTTTAATGCTAAAATAAACTACAGCTTAATAGGAAAGCAAAGCACCCAATGCCCACAGTATAACTATTCATGTAATTTCAATGTTGGTTTCATGACAAAAAGAAAATTTTAAATACATGATCCTAAAGCACTGCAATATCCCCACCTCAGACTTGTTTCAGCAGTTCTTACCTTAAGTAAGACTTCTACTATGCTGGCATGGCCCTCTGATGCTGCCATATGCAATGGAGTCCTGTCCACTTTGGTTCTGGCATCCCGACTCACTCCTGCTCGCAGCAACACTTCTGTGGTCGAGTAGTGTCCATACTGAGCCGCCAGATGAAGTGGAGATGTTCCCAACTGCAATGAAACAGAAAATGTGGAGTTTTAACACATGTCAGTATGAAGTATTTCTTGTTATTCTGGAGATATCAAACCCAGGTGTCAAGTCATCACTTCAGAATCATTCCCCTCTGCAGTTCCAGGGAAAGAAGCTGTGGGGGCTTTTACACAATATGAAGAGGAGGGGGAAAAGTTTCCCATTTTCTTTTTTCCTGTCTTTTCGAAGTGTGTCATTTCAAGGGCCTTAATCCCATTTTTAGTGTTGATCAACACACCATACCAACATTGGAAGGGACCTCTGGAAGTCACTTAAGTCCAATCTCCTGCTCAAAACAAGAGTTAATTTGAAGTTAGGTCACTAAGCAGATTAAGGCTCTTAAGAACTTATAAATACCCTAGGAATTTTAGGTTCCTGATCTCTGTGTGTTCAGAAACACACACCTCCAAAAGACACCTCAGAGCCCCTGTATCAGGAAACTCTCAGCTGCACATTTTAGGCAGTTGGGACTGCTTTTGTAATTCAGAACTCTTACTACACTAAATGCATAAAAAGTAACTAGGAGGATGATTGCTGCTTTCTCCCATTAACAATTCCAAAGCTCATCTTAAAAGTCACCATAACGAGCTCATTCATAGTCTGTTACGAAAATCAGTAGGAGGCCATATAAAGAAACAGACAATTTTAAGTTCGACATTAGATGATGATGTGACTGCAGAATTCCAACATAAATGCTTAATTGTAATAATACTATTTTCTTCTTCAGGTGAAAAAAGCAAGACGATATACCAAGCACTGCAAAAGTGTTCATTACCCAGTCTGTGGTAAAAGGAGCTCCATTTGCCATCAAAATGCGAACTTCGTCATCTTGACCTGCTCGTGCAGCTTCTAAAAGTTTCTTTCCCAAATCTACTAGTGACATCTAGTGAAGGACGTAAAGGAAGACACAGACAAAAAAGTAACGTTAATAATAAAGTATAAACATACTGCTGTCTTTTTTTTTTTAACTCTTATTACTTCTGAACTATCGTGAAAAGTTCAAAAGCAGGAGTTGGTGTTTTAATCACGAGAACAAGCTTTATGGACCACGATAAACAGCTTGATTTCAGAATTACACCCACCAGCCAAACAGAGCTGATGCTGACTGGGGTGAAGATTTCAGATTTACAATGCTGTAACCACAGCAACTGTGAAGTTCAACAAAATTTAAACTGAATTGGATGGACATTTCTTACAGCAGAAGGTGGTTTAGAAGCTCTCACCTGATGCTGCAACCTTCTGCAGCTCTGTCCAGCTCTCAGGTGGTACTGCAGGGTGCCTGCTATGTCAGACACCCAAAGGGACTACACCCACCCACCCAAAACGCCCACATAGGTACCACTATGCAAATGCATTGAGAAAGATGTGAAACACAACACCTTCCTGACATCTTGTCCACCACTATTTTTGTTCACCCTAAAATACAATTTCTGTATTCCCAGCTGCAAAATGACACAATAAGCACATTACTGTACTACACAGATCAGTTATATGAAGTGTTTGCCTGAAAACAAGTATTAATTAGTACCTACTTTAACTGCCTATAGTTACTTAGCAAAGTTTTGAGACATGACTGAGATACAAGCTGGAAAACCTTCTCATCACCATAACATCCCTTTTACAGCAAAGTTCCCTATGACAGAGCATGCAGACATAGATACACAGCAAAAGACACCTATCTGTTTCTTTTGCATCAAATATTTCCTAGAAAAACAACTTTTTAAATCTACTCTACTTCATACTTGCTATTAAATTTGTTCAGTAAAAAAATTAGAACTAAACCGTAACTCATGACACTAACAAAAAAATACACCATTAACATTTTAGTCCTATAGCTATGTTTTCCCCTACCAGGGTGCTAAGAATGGAATTGGTTTCATCAGTTTACCTTCCAGTCACATGCAAAGTTAAGTCCTCATTACTAGTAACAGCAGTTGCAAGGCCATGCAGCCAATTTCCTACAGAAAGTTAGAGTCTATCAGTTCTGGAAAGAAATCCCCTTAAACTTACACATCTATCACAAAATCAATGTATTTAAAGACGTCTCTGTCCCTGGCTCAACTGGGACACTCTGTGTGGTACATTCCTCAATAAACTGAAAATTATAGGCTTGGAAGAAATTAGAAAGGAAGGCTGAAATAGTGCAAATGGAGAAGCCCACTGTGTATCACTGTGTGCACTGGAGCAGATGATACCCCTCTGTCCACAGAACTGACTGCAGACAGCAGCATCCCTTCCACTCAAATATTCCAGTTATGTCCATCCTTCGAGTACACATGGACAGGTTGATTTGTCTCCAGCCAGAAAAGGGAAGAGAAACAGGAAGGTGGCAGGACAGGACAAACACTGACAATGGGAAAAGGGATAGAAAAAAAGGAGTACTGCCAGATGCAGAGGAAGGGACTACTGCTATCTGTCTTCCATGAAAAGAAGAGACAATCTAGGAAAGATCCTGAGGAAAGGAATAAGAGAAAATCTATCATCCCTGTTGAAGAGACACTGAGAGTAATGATATGAAACAATAATAGGACAGAGATGGCATCTGGCAAGTGCAGCAGTGAGACAGCTCTCCCTTTATATGGCATCTTTTTTCCCCCCAATTTAAGAAGGAAAAGAGCACATGCAGACACACAGTTTTTCTGGTGGTCTAATCCCACCACATCAAGGTCCTTAGAAGCAAAAGGAAAGCTGGAATTTAATGTAAAATACTGCAGTTACAAACGAGTTCAGACAGGTGACTATTACATTTCCTTGTATTTATTTTTGTTTTAAACAGCAGTAGAGCACAGGAACTAATAAAAACCCCTTTTGGAACTGCAGAACAATTGAGGCTGGATTGGACCTCTGCAGGTCCTAGTTCAAAATCCCAGAGAGAGCTGGCCCAGGGCTCTGGCAAGTTCTGAACATCTGTCTGTGGATGAACATCCCACCACTCCTTCAGCCTCACTCCAGAGTCTGACCACGTTCACTCCAAGAGCTGCCTTCAGTGGGTACCTTCCCTCACCAACCAAACACAGCCATGACCACATCCACACACGACTGAAGTGCACGAAAACCCTCTGCAGCAAAAATTAAGCCACCAAAAAAAAAAAAAATCAACTATGGTGCCCTGCACAATATAAGTGTCACCCCAGGTGATGTCAGGGACAAACTTCAGCCTGAGATCAACACTTCTGCAGAGTCTCTCTGCATTAGGGCTGTTGAACACACTGTCAGGTGACAGTTCACCAGTTCTCATCTCAACACAAAGCTAAACAGCTTTATACTACACTCAGTAAGAAATGTAATCAAGGGAACAGATTAACCCTCATTACCACACATTCCCTACATTAACCAACACACTTTCGGGTGATATCAAGTGTTCGTATTTTTAAAGCACAAAGCATCACAGAAGTTTGTTTATGCTTCATGATGCAGAATTGTAACTTCAGTTAAAATGACACGCGTTTATTTTAGAAACTAAGTTTCAGTTCTCGCGGGGCACTTGGAAGTGTTCTGGGGCCACCTAGTGGAAGGAAGATGAAACCCCAGCAAAATTACACCGTTCAACTGAAATAATAGAAGTCTCGTATGTCACTAATGCAGTAACAACAGCAAATGCAGAGGCCTTTCCAACAAAACTCATGCACATTTAATCAGCTTTAACCAATGCATTCACAGAATTTCTCAAAAGCAGTCAGCTCAAAGTTGATCTCTGCCTGGCAGACCATTCCAAGGGGCAGCACCAGAAACCCCTCAGTAACTGCCTCACTCCCCCCTACTCCTGCACTGCCAGGACTGGGACACACTGAGAAGGGTCTGCAGGGTCAGAACTTCCCTTTCCAGAAACATTTTTCAGCTGCTCTTGGGACCATTCGGTAACATGACAATAGCACAGTGATACCATCACAAAGTTCTCTATATGTAACAATAATACATTTGAAATCAAAATGAGGTTTCACCATTTCAGAGCAGGACTCTGCTGATGCTCCCTGGTGTCACATCAGCTCAACTGATCTGTGCCTTTGCCATCAAGCTTTGCCAGCACCAGAGTGTGTAACACTTTACATGAGGACTCTTTCAGAGAATAAAACCATTACTGGCTCTGGAAAAAAGTCCTGAGACTGTTATAGTTACTGCAGTCTGATTATGTTTTCAGACTTCACAGTTGGGTGAACAGAGGGCTTTGTCTGCAAGTGAGTAAATGGGGAAAAGCTTCTGCTGGGTTTGGACTTCTTTGGATTAATCACCTCCTGAACCTCCACAGGTCATTCCTGCAATGCCTTCTGCACAGCATCATTAGTCAGATGCCACAATTAACTTGTAATTAAAACTTGTATCAAATTATTGTTGCTACTTTACGTCTGTACAATAGAAAATTATACCTTTTTTTGCATCCATCTTAGACTTCAGTTTCTGTAAAACTGTGAAGATCATACTGTTACCAGAGGGGCACATAACAGCACTCAACAGGAGTTAAGGTGGAACTGAGTGTGAAATGGGCTCCATGGGGAGCAAGTGGAGTGGAAAATGTGCAGCTGGGGATGCCTGGGCTACACCAGCACAGACAACAGAGCAGCAGAGTCTGTAGCCCAAAGAAAAACAGGTTTGGCTCCAAATGTTCCAGCTTCTTTCCTACTGGTGTCCTGGCACAAAGATCCTGGCCCCAGCCTTGTTCCTCTGCTCCCTCTGCAGTGCTGAGCATCAGCTGGTCCAAATTAACAGGCACAAAGCAGCTGCTGTAGAACATCTGCCAGCAGGGAGATCTCCTGCCATCAGGGTTTGTACCAAGGACACTCAGACATCCTTTCACTGGAGGAACAAGGACTGCAGCAGTGCAGTGGCTGGAAGGGAAAACCCAATCAACACCCACCCTGCCTATGATAAGGATTTGCAACTGTTCTTAAAGACTCCACCACAAGGTCCCACTAAAGGCAAATCAAACAGGTTTCCTACTGCAGTACCACATTCCATAACTGTGCTGGAAAACAGCTGGAAACCCATCATCTCAACCCATTTCATCTGGAAAAACAATGTCCCTTCAGAATGTCTTGTTCTTTCCACTATTAAAAAAAAACAAAACAACCAAACCTTCTTCCCCAGATCTTCAGAAGTGTTATCATCCTATTGATCCATCACTGCACAGTATCCCTACAAACCCAGAAGAGCCATTTTAACTGATTTCACGAGCTTGTCCATACCAAGGACAGTATTTTGAAGTGCAGCATATCATTGCCAGCATCACTCCAACACTTTGGCATGATGTCACCACACACATCAATTGGCTGTGATTACAGCAACTTACATGGGTTTAACTCAGGAAGTTCCTGTTCCCCAACAGGAATCAAATGTATTTTGACAATGATTTCACAAGTGACACTTCAAACCTTAATATCATAGGCTCAGACTGTCCACATTTCTATGATAGCAAAAATTGCACTAATATGTTAATTGCACTCAGCTTTCATTCCAGTGCTTTGAGCTCCCCTCTATGACTGTTTTTTTAAATTAAATTCTCTCTAGTTTGTTTGAACAGCAATATGACCTTCATGTCAGACATGCACCAGCTGAAAAGTACCTGATCTGAGAAAAGCAAACACTGTTGAGCAGCTTAGTGAAGATACTCAGATCTTTCCTCCAATTAGGTTCACACATTAATTTAAAGCACCAAAGAACTCAACTCTCTTAAATAATAAAAATGGTAGAAAAGTCTTGTTCTTACAAATAAGAGCATGGATTTGGCTGTTATCTGCAATATCTAAAGAGTGTTATTATGCAACGAGGGTGAACCATTGGCACCAAGATTTGGGTTGGCACTGCCAAAAAGCTACAAAGCTTTCACAAATAAGTTTGGCACTAGATACCAAAAAGGTTATTTTACAGCAGATGTGATGGGCATGAAGAATCTGAATGCTTGTGATGTGGCCTTTGAACTGTGCTACAACCTAAAGAGGGTGTCTCAAATTAATTGAAACTTGAAATACCGTTAAATAAAAATCACACACCTCCAACTACAGCACCCGTTTTATCATGAGGAATCTTCCTCGACAGTTCCACACAGGCCTAAAAAAACACCCAACGAGAAAACAAAGTGACTTCGGCAAAGAAAGTGGGTCACGAACCAGAGCGTTTAATGCTGTGCCACGGACACTCTGAGCCTCACACAGCTCCCGCAGGGTCCCTCCCGGGCGCTTGTGTGTGCACACACCCCTCAGCCCCACCGCTGTCCTGTGAACCTTCACAAGGAACCAACAGCTTCAAAGAGAACCACAGGCTGTGCATTCACAACGTTAAGCACATTTAACTCCACTACGCAGCATTTGCTATTAAAAGCTATCTCAGCAAGCACGTTAGAGGAGAACATACAAATGCCTCAGGAACTGTGAGCACAGAGTCCCTACAGAGGATTCACCGACCAGCGTCCCGCCAACGGGAACTACTTGGACTATAAGGGGAGAACAGAAGAGTCCACACTCAAACCCCTCATGGCACATTCAAGCTCCCATCGCACGCTTTATTGAGAGTCCAAGGCGGGAGTTACAGGCGGCGGAGGAGAAGCGCTCCCGTCCCGCCCGGGCTGCGCCTCCCCGGGGCGCCTTTGGCGCCGAGCTGGGGCAGCTCGGCCGCACCGGGGGCGCCGGGCCCGACACCACCCCCTCCCCACGCGGNCCTGGGCGCCGCGCAGCGCGCATGCGCGCCGCCGCGGGGAAAGGCGGGGAAGCGCGGGCTGAGGGGCCCCGCCATGTTCCGTCCCGCCGCCCGCCCGGCGGGGGCAGGGCCGGGCCCGCAGTGCCGCCGACCCGGGGGCCCCGCATTCGAGGCGGCGTAGGCAATAAGGGTGGGGGCCGCCGTCACGGCCTCCTCGGTGCCATAGGGCGGCGGGGGTTGCGCTTCTCGCCTTTTGGAGGCTGGGGCTGTACGTGCAGTCCCAGACGAGGTGCCCTGTCTGAGCAGCAGTTTCCTTGCTTTGCCTGCCCCAGACAGGGCTTTACATAAAATCGCAGGATCAGTTCGGTTGGAAAAGGCCGCTGAGATCATTGAGGCCAACCTGTGACTCAACACGCACATCGTGTTAAACATCTCCAGGGATAGTGACTTCACCACCTCCCTGGGCAGCCCATTCCAATGTTTAGTCACATTTTCTGTGAAGAAATTCTAATGTCCGATCTAAACCTCCCCTGACAGAGTTTAAGCCTGTGTCACTTGTCTCTTGGGAGAAGAGAGCAACCCCGCCTGGCTGCACCCACAGGGAGTTGTGCAGAGGGATAAAGTCACCCCTGAGCCTCCTCCAGGTTAAACACCCCCGGCTGCTCCTCACAGGTCTTGTGTTCAGACCCTTCACCAGCTTTGTTGCTCACGTCACACCTAAAGCTATTCCCAGTCACAAATCTGCTACCACTGTGAAGTGTGGATCTTGTAATCATCCTTCAGGAAAACATTCCAACGACAAAATTTTACTCTGTTCATTTGGAGATCTTAACAACTGCTACATCAGGAGAGAAATACCTGCAACAGCACTGCGTACTGAGCCAGTATTTTTTGCTTTTGATCTGCCTAACTCAGCTTTGGTCAAAATACAGGCAGGAATTTCCCCTGCCGCTTTCCGGAAAGCCAGGCGATCTTAGTTTCAATGTTGCTGTCCGAGGGATCTGTTGGCTGGTTTTTCTGGGCGTGCTCAGCCAGAGGGCGGCACTAGAGAACAAATCCAAACACCTCGGGGCTGTCGCTGGTCACCAGGGCATACAAACCTTCGATCCAGCCTCCAGCACACCTTTTTTTCGTTGCTGACAAGTGTCTGTGTCTCAACAGGCATTTAGCTTGTCAAGTTGTGGCTTTTCATTTACGCAGTAGATACAGAGATTGTTATGATGTGCTCACAGGCGTGTGCCAACAAACAGGAGCACAATGTCAGCTGCAGTCCTATGGGAAACCCAGACTTTCTGTGTTATTGGAAATCTTTCATAAAGGGGAAGAATCCAGTCTGCATCTGCTCCCTTTGCTGTATATCACTTTCCATTATTATGATCACAAAATAATGTCTATATTTTTTTGACAGGATTCACCAAAAGCACGTGTAGGAGAGAGACACTGGATGTCTGATGCAGGCAAATTGGAACATTTCACATCTGTAAAGGACCTGCTTTCTACTCCTCTTTTTTACCCTGCTTTACAAGATGGAATTTTTTTTGTTAGCTAAATAATACATTCTATTAAAAAGCACACTGATCTCTACTGTTTAAAATTCTGTTATTTATTCAATACTGCTACACAAGAACATAGGTGCTGATAGGAAAATGTGTTCTAACCCAGGGCAACCACAGCATGTTCAAACACCATTGACACATTAGCGTGTTTTAACACGTTCTGAGTGGGGGAAAGCTAATTACAGAGGCAGGTCCTCCCCTTTCTGGATATGCCTGGGGTTTGCCCATACAAGGAAGAGCAAAGATTTTTCTTTATCTCTGAGAAACAATAGCAAGGACTCTCTGAGTCCAAATTGAAGAGCAGTGAGTATGAGAGTAAACATTAATTTGGACCCAAGCTCTGACATTATGGATCTTGTAACTTTTTGGCATCACCCATCCTGGTTAAAATACACAGAGCAGGTCTGAAAAAGGTACTTGTAAGAGCATGAGGTTATTCATATTCTTCAGCTTAATGTTGTTGGAGTGTATCAACTTTGGTATTAACCTCTCTGATTGCACAGTAGAAGACATAGAGCTGTTCTCATTTCTCCCAGAACCTTTCAAATGCCTGCAAGCCAGAGATGGAGGATATTGTTTGAGCTTCTCACGTGCCCAGTACCAACCAACATTACTGTACCACCAAGTGCTGTGATACAATGCAGCTTTCTGTACCATGAATCAGTAGTATTTTGGAAGGCTGCATGGAGACAGGCATCTTTCTCATTTGGCTGCATGACTTTCTTTTCTAAAGTGGCCAAAGGAAACTGTTCCAGTTCACAAGACATTTCCATCGGCAAAATGGAGCAGTAGGTTGAAGTATCGTAATTGAATTCCCCTCCCTCCCCCGACACAATCCGGGGACAGGCCAGGACTGGCAGCACAGAGCACTTTCTGACTGTAAGATCTCGATGGCATGACCTGCCTCTCGCCTCCCTTCTCCCACCGTGACTGTACAGAGTGTCAGCAGGAACCTGCCATCCCTCGGGGATGTGCACAGAAAACAGTCACAACAAGAAACGACATCTGAACTCACAATGTCCCTGTCAGTGCAGTTTTCTCTAGACAAAAAAACAGGGTATTTTTGTAAGGAGAGGTGTCTCAGCTTCCCAGCCCAGCTCGCACAGCGCAGCAGTGGGTCAGTTTAACAGCCCACACAAGCGCAGGGTGCCGCACAGAACGTGACAGAGCGCAGGGCCCGCTCTGGCCTCGGTAACAAATGTCCCGGACCCGCGACAGGAGCCAGGCCAGGAGGGGCAGCAGGGCACACACAGCAGGTACCCCCCGCTCCCGTGGGCGCTCCCCAGGGCTGGCGAGCGGCGCCGGGCCGAGACAACCCTCCCCTCCTCACACCACCGCCACCCCCGAGCTCCGCTGCCACTGCCGGCCCATGTCCCCGCCCGACCCGGCGCTCCCGCCCCCCGCGGGTCCCAGCGGGCCCGGNGGGGAGCGGGGCCGGAGCCGTGACCTTGGGCAGCCCGCGGGCCCCCGGCCTTTGACCGGCCCGGGGAGCGGAGCCCGGGAGGGCCGGGGGAGGGTGGCAGGGGAGAGGCGCTCCCGGAGCGCGGCCGTGCTGCGGCCCGAGAGCTGCGGTGTCATGGAGATGTGCCGGGGCCGGGCCGCCGCAGCGATATTGACCGCCCCTCATACACTGGGACGGATTCTCGGCCTCTGTCACCTCCCCGCCTTCGTATCACCTCTGCTGTTTGCATGCTCCTTGCAGATGGTCGTTTATCTGAATAAGATGTCGAGCTATTTGTGTTCTTGCGTGGATTAACTTTTAAACGTCTTGCAGAAAATCCAACATTTTATTTTTTTTAAGAAACTTTGTAGTGCCTTCCCTCCCCCTCGGTGTCAGTTAAACTGTGGATGAAGGAACTGTCACAGGGTGTTCTCGCTGTGGGGAGGGTGTTGTTCCCTGGCCTGGCAGTGCTGGTTTCAGCACAGGACGTGGCCAGAGCCAGACCCGTGCCCTGTCCCTGCCCTGGTGACAACCAGCATAATGGGGAAAATTTGGCTGCTCTGTGTGACCATAAAGGACTTGTTACAAGAAGCCCCAATGGTTATAATCAAGCCTGTGCACATCAGGTTACAGACCAGAGCTGGGAAGAGAGCTGGAGGGCTCAAAGAGCTAAATGTGCTGATTGATTGTGTAGTTCTGTACATTCTCTGCCTCTGGACTAACACTGATAACCCTGAAAAAACTAAATTGTTTATTTCAGAGTGTTTGCTGCTTTGCAATGTAACTGCTTCTGTGTGTTCTTCTTGCTGTGGGTTATTCCAGCTAAAGCTTACTCATATCCTGGGTAAAACTGGCACGATAATTAGATGTTGAAAAACCTGTTACTGACAGGTGTGTTCCCCTGTCAGGGGAAAACTATCCATTCCAAGTGTGTCAAATGCCCATAAACATCCCAGCATGACTTGCCTTATTTTTTGGGATATTGGCCTGTTTTTCAGCCCTCTTAAATATGAAAAAAGAGCCTGAGAGAAGACTTCAGCTGAGGGTTGAAAAGATCCCAAGTTTTGAGTTTAGTCTTAATTTTTTTAAAAAAAAAGTTGACAAGCCTGAAATAGGTTGTTTCTTCATCCACACAGGGTTGACTAATAGTAGATTTAGCTATTACAGCTTCTTCAGTTCCTTGTATTCATGGCTTTAAGTTTTCTTTTCTTGCTGGGAAAGAAGGGTATCTCTAAGGGAGAGAGATGTATGGAAGATCCACAGATGAATTTGGAAGGGTTCATTGATGCCTCAGTGTTGCCATTGTGTTCATACAGTGTTTCTAAGTGTGGAGGGAATGGAATGCCCTGTGAAGGTGAGTATCATCTGGTCATTACAGCCTGGAGCAGTGGCAGTGGAGAAAGTGGATGTAATTCAGTTCATTGCAGTTCCTCTGGTGGGAACAAATACAGGCCTTGTCCATAACCTGCAGTAGCTGCTCTGTCTCTGTGCATTTCCCTGCTGTGTGTTGACAACTCCCAAACTGTTTGTGCAACTTGCTTTGCTGGATTCCTCCACTGAGACAAGGAATCAGGAGCTGGTTGGATTCTGAAGTCATAGTCTTCCCAAAACCTTCTCAAAGATGAAGGGGAAGAAAATGTTCATTTGAGTAAAAGGAACATTAAGGTAAAGCACATCTTAAAATTTCATAGAAGCTTAAGAAGTTTTAGGGGTCCTTATGAGCTAAGTCTGAGCAGTCAGCTGGCAAGTGGCCAGTGTGTGGTAACTAAAATCCAGCTAAAGAATTTTTGATGCATAAACCTGCAAATGTGAGTTACAGTTCCAAAGTCAAGGTTCTGTGTAGAAGAATTAATTAGAAACTGCAGCTGAAATCTCTCAATTTATGACATACCTTGTATGCAGTCCCAGTAAGTAGGGCTGTTGAGAATTTGGTTTTTAAAAAGATTTGGAAAATGTTATTCCTTATCCCTTCTTACTCATGTCACTGCAGCATATTTTATGAATTATGTTGCTGTGGGAGGTCAAACAGTAATAGATTATTCATCAGATCCTATGGTTAGAAGCTCATGTTTTGAAAAAAGGTACAGAAATTTCTTCAAATTGGAAAATAAAAGTTCAGCATTGAACTTCCCTGGCAATTTAAAGACCTGCAGTTACAACTTAGTAAACAGAGGAAAGCATGGACAGGTATCTTTTGTTTCAGGCCAAGGCTCAGAGTTGGCTTTTATTCATTAGTTCTGCGTTTGTATAGATGAGGTTCCAGAGGAGCTGCCCTTTCCAAGGTGTGTCAGCAACACTTGAGAATTTACTGGCATCATTAAATGGTTCATCTTCCACATAATCCTGGGCCTTTTTTTGCTCACAGGCACACATCACACTAATGTTATATTCATCTCTTTTTTGGATTACATATTTAGTTACAATATTCTGTCAGAACAGAACCAAATGCTGCCACTTAAGATTAAGAAAATACTGGTTACATAACAGAGCAAACATTGAAGATATATTTGGAAAGGACTTAAAGCTTCAAAGGAAATGTCTATTTACAGTTCCAAGGAGAAAAAAAAGGCCAGGTAAAGACATGCTCTGAAGGTGGGATAGAGAAGCAGTGCAAAAATCTTAATAAAAGTGAAGCCTTTCTTTATGAGGATGTAAAAAGTATGTCTTTATTTTAGGCCAAAAGGCTTTTACATTGGAAAGATCCTGTTCTTTGGGACAGAAGAGGGTCTGTGTTTTGTTTCTACTGAATGCAGTTCTTCTAATGAATTATCTGCCTTGTTTTCAGAATCTGAGTATCTCCCTAAAAGTTCAAGTTGAACATAAGACACTTTATATAGGGGAAACAGTGTTTTAAGATGAGTGGAGTATGGGATATATTTTTAATTTTGTGTATTAACAGTAGTATTTGAGAACTTTATTTTTTACTTTATAGAATTACTTGAAAATCAGTCTCCTCAGGGGGGGATTTGGGACAAATTTTTCAATGTTAGAAAGGCTGCTACACAATTGGAAATTAGCAAGTACAGCATTTGTGTTTTCTTGCTGGATACTGTTGAATCTGACCCAAAGAACCATCATTAGACATTTGTCTTTTAGCTTATTTTTGCATTTATGTCCAACATGAACTTGCCAAAGGTTTGGGTTAACCTAGTGCCATTATGTGATAACCAGTTTCTAGACCAACAGCAGCCAACCTGCCAGTATTGCAGGCAGTGATGCTTCAAGGGATACAAAGCTGTGGGCCACTGGAAAGGGACCACAGTCCCGTCTTGGCTCCTCATGGTTGACTGCACGTGCCAACTGCTGTCCTTGCACAGGCTGTGCAGCCTTTCTGCCTCTTCAGCAAAGTGAATTGGCTCAGTGAGAGGTTGGAGAAGCACCAGACCAGCATGAGAAGAGGAAGGGGCATTGGGATTACCTCATTTGGTGGCAGTTCAGCTACAGATCGATTCATTTGGGTGAAACTTCACTCTGAGGTCACTGGCTGATGGGTGTTTTTGGTCACACTTGCCATGCTGATCATCAGCTTGAGGGTGAAAGGGAAATGCCCTGTCCTCATCTTGTCAAAAGCCATGTGTTTATTCTCTGCTAGGTAATAATTTATTTGTTGAGATCATTTGACCACCTTTCTTCTCAAGAGTTCCCCTTAGTTTCTTCAGTATTGCTCACATCTTAATGTCTCACCACTTGCTTGTGGGGGAGCTCTGTTCCTCCCCTGCCACCCCCAAGGGCTGAAATAGCTCACTGTGTATTAGATGCAAAGAGTTTTAGTTAAACTCTCTGCAGGAGCCTTAATGGACTTCTGTGTGCACCCTGGCAGGTGGGATGATGTAATAGTCCCTTCTGTCCAAGTTCTGCTTAACTATTTCATGGCCACCTGGAGAGCACTTTTGAATGAAAGCACAAAGACAACAGCACTAAGGAGCTGAAGACCAAGAAGTTTTTAAGTTGACTTTAATCATGGCAACCTTGCTTATCTCAGCTTCTCTCTTACCAAGACATTAGAAGTCACTTTTCCAAGGGTGTGTATTTGCAAAGTACAGAGAAGTCAGCTATTTTTTTATAGTATACTTACTGGCATTTCAGTAGAAAAAATTTTCTGAGAACGGTGATTTTGAACATTCTTAAGTCAGCATTTCTTTACCTATTATTATTTTCTTATTCTTCTGTTAGCAGCACATTGCTGGATGTTCTTGATGAATTACCTAGAGTGGTTTCAAACAATTCTGTCACTTTGGGAGGATTAAATTATGCTGTTAACTGTTCAGCCACTCTGTTTGCATCTAGTGCTAGCTCACATAAGGTGAGCTGGGTTATGTAATAAACCCACACAGGTAACTGTATTAAAAGTCATTGGAATATAATTAGGCTCTTCCTACATTTTTTTCCCTCTCCAGAAAAAGATTAATAGAGAGTTCTAAGAAGCTGTACCATCCTAGAAGGGGCATAAGTAACAACATTAACATGCCTGCTGTGGCATCTGTGCCTAAGGAGCTGTATCTCTGTACTTCATTGAAAGACCTCAACAAGAAGACAGAAATAAAACCTGAAAAGACAAGTACAAAAAGGTATATATGTTATAATTGATTTTGAATTAATATTAAAAGTATTAATGGTTCCAGAACAAATTTGTTATGGTTCTAAATTTGCTCAGTTATTTCTGTTAGGTAGAAAATCTTTGATGGTCCTGCATCAGATATAACCTATCACCTATCACTTGACTTACTGCCAAAACATGTCTTGGGCAGAGCAGGATGCCCATGAAAATTTGCACACTTGGAGGAAAGGCTACATAAATATAAATTGTTAAAATTATAAAAACTTCAGCAAATGTGTGAATAGAAAATGCTTTGTCTCTAGCATTTTTAGATAATCAATGATTTCATTTTCCTGTGCTATGGATTAGTTTCTCCTATTAAAAGGAAGTTATTCTCTGAAGGGAACCATATTTTTTTCTGTATCTCAGTATGCTATTTAATTATGGAAGACTTTATTTTTGCTGGTTTGTTTACGAGTCTTATTTAAACATTATTTGGAGGAACATGATTGGAATTCATATTTAATGAAAGCCTTATATAAAGATGGTAAAATCAAATACTTAATATATGAACAGAGACTGTAAACACTTAAAGTGGCATCTTGCAACTAAAAGTTGTTTGGGGACAAGTCAATAGTCACATGCTTCACTTCTCTTCTCTGCTTTCAGTTATGTGCAGAGTGCCCTTAAGATTTTCAAGGCAGCAGAGGAAAGCAGGCTGGACCGAGATGAAGAAAAAGCTTATATCCTGTATATGAAATATGTCACTGTTTATAACTTCATTAAGAAGAGACCTGATTTTAAGCAGCAACAGGTATGAAAGCTTTCCAACTGACCTCCTCTGCACTGGTAAAAGTAGAAGGATAGAGAATTACACTAATGCACATTCAAAGGATCACACTGCTGTTAAGCAAACTGTCACACTTATGATGCTGGTTTTACAATTTGCTTTTAATATGTAAAGTATATAAATTGTCAGATCTCCCATTCAGACTTTTTTGGTGCAGTTGCCTTGGCTAGCCTTTATTTATTAGTGCTATAAAACCATATTACTTATAAACTCATGATTGATACAAAAATATTTTGATTCAAATTAGTTCCTTTTGTTGGTGTTAATACTAATTATAATACCAATTCTTGATATTCACAGAAGTAGGCATTATTAATCTGTACTGTTAATATGGGATGTGATGCTTGTAATTTTAGGAATATTTTCATTCAATTCTGGGACCTACAAATTTAAAAAAAGCAATTGAAGAGGCCGAAAGACTGTCAGACAGCCTTAAACTCAGGTATGTGAATACAGTTGATAAGATATNTATAAATTGTCAGATCTGTGAATATATTTTCATGGAAAGATGTTCCTGTCATCTTTCCCATTCAGACTTTTTTGGTGCAGTTGCCTTGGCTAGCCTTTATTTATTAGTGCTATAAAACCATATTACTTATAAACTCATGATTGATACAAAAATATTTTGATTCAAATTAGTTCCTTTTGTTGGTGTTAATACTAATTATAATACCAATTCTTGATATTCACAGAAGTAGGCATTATTAATCTGTACTGTTAATATGGGATGTGATGCTTGTAATTTTAGGAATATTTTCATTCAATTCTGGGACCTACAAATTTAAAAAAAGCAATTGAAGAGGCCGAAAGACTGTCAGACAGCCTTAAACTCAGGTATGTGAATGCAGTTGATAAGATATTGTTCCTTAAACCTGAAGCCTGTACATGTGTAATTTCAGGTTTTCATGCTATTTAGGAGCAAGAGATTGTACTTGACCACAGATACCTGAAACTCTTGAGAGCTTAAAATTGTTTATTCCCAGAAGTCTGTTACTAGAGATAACTTTCATTCCAGTAACTTGTAGCTTTATAGATTGTCTCCTAATTCCTGCTAACTATGATTTGTTGATATTATCTTCTAATTTCGTTTATTGACTAATAAAAAGAAACCACAATATCTAAACTACAGATGAGGTGATCAAGAGCAATTTTGTCCTTAACCTTCTAATCATAAGGTCATCTGAAACCATATCTATTAATGAATGTTCCTAATAATCTGATCTGTTAAAAAGCCCTTCTGGTGTAGATGTATTTTATCTTTTCTCTGCAGCATGCAGCCAGTACATGGAATGCAAAGTTTTGCCAGTATGTAACTGAGCTGATGCAAATGGGCTTTTGGGTTTGATTGATAACTGTCAAGTTACATCTTTGTGCCATAAGCCACAACATTGTGTTGGTGAGAAGTTGTAAGGCAGAGTCTCTCTTTAGGTGGTAGTTTTAGGTGGTAGGCACAGTATTTCTTGCTTTCAGCCTTATCTGCTCTTTGCATCTTTAGTAACTCTCTTTTGCTTTTTAACTCTCTCTCTGCAGTTGGGCACATTTCCCTTCCCCTGTTCATGTCCCACCCTGCCCCTCCCAGACATTCTTGTGGAAGCATATTTTATGCCCTTCAAAGTTCTTAATCTATAAAGTACACAGTAAGAGTGTAGTTACTTATATACAAAGAGGGACTTTGCAAGATGTCTCATGATACTGTGAATGAAACAACCTTTAAGATTTGGTTTGTTTTTATTTGGGTCTTACAATTCAACAGAACTACGAAAAGACTTCTTGTTTAGTAAGTTATGGCATTTTATGAAAGAAGCTAAGTTTTGAAGTAGACACAATAACTTTCAAGTACTCTGGGTAAAATTTATAAATATTTAAAGGGAGTGGAAATGAAACGTGACTCCTCTGTAACTACAGAAGTGGTTTCAGGGAAATTATTTGTATAATTTCTTGCCCAGGCAGTAGGCCAGCAAATAGTTTGAATGTTAATTGTTAACTAAAAGTGGAGCTGCTGAAACACCACTTGTACAGGAGCAGCAATACCTACATGAATGGCCTACTATGTGCTTCAGAGGTATTAATGGGAAATTGATGGGTAAATACTCCATTTTGACTGAATTAAACTAAAATTTGAAAGAGGCTTTATTGTCATAAACTCAAGGTGGAGACAAAACGCTCTGTTCTAACTTAGGATGCCTGTGCCAAATCAAGAAAACTGTTTAAAAGATAAAATTACAGACTTGCTGCCTCCTTCCTATTAGTGCCCAATTAGTGAAGCAGACCTGGAGGCAGAATTTGATCTAGTGATTTAGTTTATTCACATAGTACTTTTTGATATGAAATACAGCTGTATTGTCATTGTTATTTTAGCCCTGATTAGGCAACACTGGTTAACATGAGCAGTTGCTAACACAGTTCAGTGTTCATGTTTCACTGCTTGGTTCAGTAATCAAAATTGTTAGTTCAAAACATTCTTGTTTGCTTTATGGATCCCTAGTTACCCTTCAGCTTCTCAGTTGTATTAAATATAAGTGAATGCTATTGAACAGTGATGTGACTATACCAACCTCCAGTGGCTGATCTAAATACTGTAGTTTGGAGTCACTGGCTTACAGGACCAGGCATCAATACCAGGATTGTCCTTCCAACAGCAAAAGGCTGGGAGGTTAATTGTCAAGTCTGAGACTTTATGAAAAGGACAGTTGTTTGCAAGACCCAGGTTGGCCAGAACTCTCAAGTGTACACAATCCTTGCATTGCCTTCCCTGTAGGCCCAGTGTTTGAAAAAAGAACCAGGCACACAGCTGAGGACACAATGGTATTATGGAGTCAACTTACATTCTGAAGGTGGCTGCTACCACATAAGTAGTTCTGATCCAACTTCTCAGGAAAAGGAAATTTTAACTTACTCCAACTGGCTCNTGCTGTGGATTCCAAAGGAAAAAGCCAAAGGGTAACTGAAGATGTTTACAAACTCTCTAATTCGGTCTAAATGTATAGTATCAATCTAGCATTTGTTTAATTTGATCTAGTAGCTATTTCCAGTTCAGAACCATGTGTTTGGGTTTCTTTTTAAATCAGCTGACACTCCCTGTAACCCTTCTTAGACATTTCTTTGGAATATGTTGAGTCCTACCAACTTCCAAGTCTCACATGAGGTACAATTTAACTTTACAATAAAGTTCAGTCTGTTTTATACTAGAATTAACTAGTGCAAGAAACCCAGGG
>VYZS01032259.1:24495-38091 GCA_013400695.1 Neodrepanis coruscans | reverse complement strand
AAGTTTCTTTTCTGTTTTTTTTTATTTCTTCCCTCTCCCCGCAAGGAGAAGGGAACGGGCACTCTTTTGTTTCCCCCCCCCCCCCCACCCCTCTTCCCTTCCTGTTTTAATAAATTCTGTCACATTTAATCCTCTAACGAATTCTCGTCCAGATTCCGGGGGGTAATTAAGTTTTGTCTACCGTTCTAAACTAGCACACGCATAAAGCCCTGAACAACTGCTTGATTTCAGTGTCAACCATGCTTTGAGCAGGAGGTTCAGTTCGAGACAGCTGCTGGGTTCCCTTCAAACTTGATTGATTCTATGATTTATGAATTCCAAAAATATTTTTCATCACTATTTATATTAATCTGAATTTAATTTAAAGAATCCAATCTGTGATAGTTTTAAGGTCACCAAACCTTTCTTTAAAGTATGTGGTATTTTTTTCACTCTAGAGTGAAAGTATAAAGAAGGAGGCAGTTACCAAATTGTTTGATGTTTCTGTTATAGGTTTTCCAGGTTGTCCTTAAAGTTCTGAAATCTTATGTACAGATATAAGTTTACATCTGTAACTTTGTTTAAAAATAAAAATTGTTTTAAAATGGACACATGCATATATATAGTATAAATTAAAAGATTAATTTTCTATGCAAGGGAAAGCTCCATCCTAAATATTTATTTATGTAGACCTATAATTTGAATCTTTGTTTACTATTGGTGAAGTAGGTATCATTGTGGATTAGATAGAGCTGGGAAAAAACTTTTCACGTACAATTTGATTATTTAATTTGTTTCTGTTTCTCTTGACAGGATTTGTTATGAAGATTTTGTTTTCAAATATGTTTACCCTTACTTGACAAGGGTTTTGTGTGAAAGAACAAAACAAACACAAAGAAAACACCCTATGGCTTACTAGTTAATTATCCCTCTTAGGTGTTCTATATTTAAGAGCTGATATTCTATCTGTGCAATACATTTTTCCACTTGAAAAGCATGTATGTAATTAAACAAATCCCAGCTACGCATTTGGTGTTCGTGTAAACACTCAAAAAAAGGCCAACATTTTCTTTCACAAATAATTGTGATCAAAAATCAGAATAGACTGCAAACCTAACCAAGATGAAAATACAATAAATCTAACCATACTGAGGACTGGAAAAGTCATAGTATAGTGGAAAACATGTCTCTGTGTGGGTTTCTTCAAACATAAGGATGGGAGATGTTTTAGAACAGGAAAGGACTTGGACTCTAGATCATGTATACATAATCTTTTCCATTGTCTAGTTGAAGCCAAGAGTTACAATGAAGAAGGATGGGATATTTAGAAAGATGTGTGAGAGAAAGCAAGGAGAGAGTGTGGTAGTTAGGTACATATCATCAGCAGCTTATGCGTATCTGGAAGCACCACTGAGACAGGAGAGGCCTCGACTGTATACAACTACACAGTTTGAATTGTCTAGATTAATCCAGTGTCTGTTTGCAAGGCACAGGGGGTCCAGCGCCAAGGAGCGGCGCCGCACGGGCTTCCCGGCACAGGCGGCACCGGCGGCAGCATGGGGGCTCCGGCGCTGGGGAGTGGCACCGCGCANCCTGGGAGGTGGATTTCCTCCTCGGGTAGGGGGGTTGTTTCTTTTTTTTTTTCCCCTTGTAGGTTTTTTTTTTCTTTCTTTCCTTTCCCTGGGAGGCGGGTGCTCTGGTGATTATCTGCAGCTATTCCCCGGGTTCCAAAGACCACATCTCTTCTCTCAGCACTGAAATCCCTTCCCTGGGGGCCTAGAGGGAGGGGGGAGGGGGCTCGCGGTTTCTAACTGTCTTGAGTGTTTTTCTTCAGTAAACGCTGAGCGGAAGCTTGCGCTGCTGGGGAGTCCTCAGATCGGCCGTGGGCTTTCTCT
This sequence comes from Neodrepanis coruscans, assembly GCA_013400695.1. Taxonomy (NCBI): domain Eukaryota; kingdom Metazoa; phylum Chordata; class Aves; order Passeriformes; family Philepittidae; genus Neodrepanis; species Neodrepanis coruscans. The sequence goes on along the minus strand of VYZS01032259.1, from coordinate 36,217 downwards.
AATCACCCCGGCGTCTCTCCGGGAGCCCAGAAAGAGACCAGCACTACCCTGGAGAAATTAATGATAAATTAATTATATTAATCTAGCTACAGATATAGGGACACCTGGAAATAGGAATAGCTTGGAGCAAATAAATTTCTAAATAGAAAATAATAATTTGAAATGTATATATTTTTAAGTCTCTACAAACTGGATTTTTTTTGTGAAAAATAACATTCCATTTATGTTAATACTGGCTGCTATATGATTGTTCTTTCTTAATATTTCAATAACACTTTTCTATTGACATAAACAGATTCTATTTATAACAAACAAACAGTCTGTCCCTTTTGGAACCTGGCTTGAAGTTTCTCTTTAAGGTAAATTTTTAGCATATGGAAGAGAGAAAGTATTATAAGAAACAATTAATTTTATTTTGAAGTTCCCTAAAGTAATTGGAATCCAATTTAGTTTTAAATTATTATGCATACAATTCTTAATTAAAGAGGAAAGCAGATAAGTAACAAATTTTCATTAAAACCTGTGGCAGAATAAAATGTTCATTCATGATGGTGATGGACAAGCCACATTTAAAACTTCGACAGGGGTCTATTTTGGCAGAAGGCTTCTCAAGAGGGAAATAGGGGAATATTGGAAGAAGAAAGTCTGTTCCAGTTGGTCAGGATCCAGATCTGTGTCATTCCAATATAACAAGATTTGTCCCTGGCTCCCCTGAGGTAGGGGACCAATTATAGCTGGCTATTTCTTCTGCATAAATGATCTCTTTGTAAACATAGTTAATTAATAGGCTGACTCAGTAAATATCTTGACATAATAGACAAGTAAAAAATTTTCCTTTTGCTCAATAAAAGTGAGGTCACATATTTATACTTTAAACAATTTGTTACAATTACCATTTTCCTCGGAGCCCTTGTCAGGGGAACCATTTAATAGCTACTCCAAAGATTTTCCAACCTCCTTAGACAGCTTTAAGGTAAATAGATACCACAAATCCAAATTTTGTTAGACCAAATACATAAAACCACTTTTTTAGCTATCAGATGAGGCTGGGGAAATCCTTTTTAGACTGGTCTTGTGGAGCTATGTGGGTTTTTTTTGTTTGCTTTTTTTTCTTTAATTTTGTTGGGAGTGGCATTTTTTTTTTTTTTTTTTTTTTAATTTTCTACTCCAAATCAGCCACTTCAAGTTCATTACATAATTTAACTAACATTTTTTTTCACTTCATTTCTCTGATCACTTAAGTAAAATCTATTAATGATGTTATTAATGCAACAAAGTTTATGGCATTATTCGTGTAAGCAGTTTCAGACTGGTGTTATGAGTCTTCAAGACAGTCCCCTATACATAAGTAGTTAGCTATCTGTCTATCTATCTATCCATATATATATATTTATATATATATAAATAAACATATAAATACCAAAATATAGTGTATATATATAAAAAAAATATACCAAAATATAGTTTAATATATACAACTACATGCTAGTAGTTGGATAGTTATATGGATAGTTATATACTATATCAGATATTTTCATATTAGGTTTTTTGAACCAAATACTGGAAGTATAAGTTCATGTCTGAACTCACTCCCTAGTGAGAGAACAATTGCCAGCATAATTATACAAGATTGAGTACCAACAGTGAGAAATACCTGTATCAAGTTCTAGAACATCTCCCTGCACCATTACTTATGTCTTGATTAGCAAAACGGGAAAAAATACCCCCAACAAATAGACTCTTTCACTGCTTGCCCAGGGATTTTAAATTTTTTTAAATCATCGTAAAGACAGTGTTAATGCTTTGGCATGCTGTCTCCTAAGTCACAAGTGAAGGTCCACTTTCGAGAAGGTTCTTTGTCTCTTGTCACTGCATCTGAAGTTAGCTATTTACATTCATTGGCTCTCACTGCCCTGCCTTCTCAATATCTTCTCACCTGTCCCCACACTGTCTGGGATTTAGAGTTATTAGTTACCACATGACAAAAGGCACTTAATCCTACAATTATTTAATTAAGTGCTTATGAGAAGGTGGGTGCAAAGCTAACACATCTTTGTACTTATGAGTTAAAGCATTTGAATCTTTCTGTTTAAGTCTGTCTTGTACCTACTTCTCTCTTCCTTTTTACGGTCCTAGTGCAGATTCGGTGCAATTTTATTTCCAAGTATTTTAACAAGTATAATGCTATAATTTCAACAAAATATAAATATAATATTGAAATATCAGTGATGAGTTAAAAGAATGCAAAGCTAAAGAACTACATTTAAAAGCACATGTATATTAAAAATAATCAAAATACAGTAGTTATGCTATGCCCAAATTTCTATCAACAACATTCCACAAAAGACTGAATGCCTCCTTCTGAATGTACTTAACCAATCATAAAAACTGAGGTTTAGCTGCTTAAGTTAAAGGTACTTAAACAAAATTTAGATCCAAAAACTTGATTTTCTTTCACTTGTGAAAATTATTTCTTTTTCTAAATTCTTTCATTCCCTTAAAACAAGAAAACCTGCTGGACACTGAGGTGCAGTTACTCTGTTTCTGCCGGCAGAGGGTGCTGTGTGTCAATAGGGACAGGTCCGGAGGGGAGCAGCCATGTCGAAGCAGAAGGGGGGAAATGGAGGATGCCGATCCCAGAAAGTAAAGCACCCTCCCCACAGTGGGAATGGACTACCGACGCCTGGTCCAAGGGCTGAGAAGGACAAGGAGAACCCCCCAAGATCTCAGAGGGGGCTTAGAGGTCGGGGCACATGAACCAGAGCTTTGGTGGAGAAGCTGCAGTATTCTAGAGGCTGCAGCATCTGTGAAGAGATTTTCTAAGGGGTCTTCTCAGCTGGAAACAGTGCCGACCTCAGGAATCTGTAGGAAGAGGTGGGGGGCAGCAGGAGCCATGCTGATTTTCTGGNCTTCTTAAATATGTTATCACAGAGGTGTTAGTATCACTCCTGACTGGCCTGGCCTTGGTCAGCCTGGCCTGGCTGGCCTTGGCCAGCAGCCTCCAGCTCCTGGCCCGGACCTGACTGGCATTAGCTTTTCCAGACATAGGGAAAGCTTCCAGCTGCTTCTCAAAGAAGCCTCTCCTATAGCTCCCCCACCACTACCAAAACCTGGCCACAGAAACCCAGTACACTGACAAAGTAAAATTTTTAAAATATGCATGGGGTACCTACGGAGGCATTGAGGTACTGAATAGTAGTAATTATCACTAAGTACACCTCTCACCTAAATTTCTTTTAGCATGTACACTAAATGGTAAGTTAGAATTGACTTTGCATGACCAAGCAAACAAACAAACACAAAACAACCAAACAAATATCTTATATGTAAATACTCTCTTTTTGAATTTTTTCCCCCTTAAAATATTGCCTGTGACTGTGAAGTCTTACCTAATGAGGAGATAAACTCAAGGAAACTGATCAAACTTGACTGAAAGAAGAAATTTATTACTAACTTGAATATTTACTTCAGTTTATGAATATATTTAAACTTTGCTAAAATTAAATACACAGACTCTATCAAATATACTTTGTGTAATTATGTAGTTTTGTTAAGAAATAATAATTACCTTCTTTTGAAGATAAATTAGTCTTATACTACACTTTAATGCCTACATATCTAAATTTTTTTGGCCCTGCTCTTCAAGATAGAAACACGTCACATTCACAACAGTTAATTATATAATTTCTTTTTCTCTCATGCTGCAATCCTTGTCTTTTTAATATCTTCAACTGTTCTGACACAGAAACATCCATTTTGTATGACATAACTTGTTGTAAACAGACATTATTTGCAAAAAATAAATTTGTAATTTACAGAAATTAGAATTCTGGAGCACTAGCTCACAGCACTTTTGACACTGACAAAAGTACATTGTTATGAATGAATCATGAAAAAACATACCAAAGGACTGAGATATTTCGGGATGCATTAGAATACTGTATACAGTAACTATTACACTTAATTTTAATGAATTTTCTTGTCCCCTAGCTTAAAATATAATTACCTTTTTGACATAAAGTTTTCAATAAGGAAAGGAAGGAACAGAAGTTGCTGCGATGACTATGCTAAATCCTGTATTTACTGAGACAAAAATCCTTCAGTAACCTCTTCTTGGTATAAACACACCCAGATTCTGATATGAAACCATTTCTTTCAGACCTCTTCTGCCACATAAATGTACAATCCAACTGTTAAAACAACATGGATGTTATGGAGAAATTTCTTGATTCAGAAGGGATGGGACAAATCTGCCACGAGGGTCTCACCCACAGACAGTGAACTGGATTCTTGAAACTAGTTCAATTGCTTGGTAAAAATATAATTTTCCCTTTGATCTTTCAGTTTATGCTTTTTCATTATGCTTGCTATGAAATTTTGATTAACTAAACATGCCAAGAGCTCTTCTGTGACTGTGGTTGATCTAATGGTTCTTTGTCATTTCAACTGCACACAAAAAATGGGAACTTCCTTGTTGAGTAGAAGGAAATAAAGAAGTATCTAAGAATACAACCATATTTGAATATGAGTGATTATACTATTTTTCTTTGGAAATTGATATGAACAAAGTTTATTATAGTGCTTTCTTGATTTATGCAGGGCTTATGCATCAAAAGATTGAAAGATTAATAGCTTTTTCTTTTCATCTATATTTGGAATGTGTAAAGCAGTTTAAAAGTTTTTTATTTTATTTAAATATGATTTCTGGATATAGTCTTTTCCTCTCCCTTTAAATATAAAAACTTTTCTAATTCAAAATCTTTAAAAGAGATGTATGTAATAATTTTTATTGTATGAAAATTTTCTCTGATTGATGTATAGAAGTGTCATGACAAGAAGTCTGTGAATTTTTAAAAATTAATGCAGTACATATCTATTGTATAATTTTTAACTTTATTATAATTTTTAAAATAGAAAATGGACTTGAATATTCAATATTGCTTAGGAGGAATTAATCATCATCTTCTATGGATAAATCCTTCTTTAGAAATAATAAGATTACAGAAAATTTTTTAACCCAGTCAAGTCTTTAAGAAAAAACCTTCTGGTCAAACATGTATTCTACTACAGTATATAAGGCAGGATCTGAATATCTAATCAATTTGTTTCAATTCCTCTAGAAACTTGTGATTTCTAGGTGACATGTATTCTAAATTCCATTAAGGGGATTGTGGATTCTTGCAAATAAAAAAAAAGAAAAAAAAAGCCACTGAAGTTTCAGTTTACTTAAGCATACTAAACTAATCAAAAAAACAATGTAAAGCTCTAATTGACCTAAAAGTTGTCTTTTATATGTACAAGTACATGTAGTTTAACAGATGTCCACTGTATAGTTTTACAGAGACTATTTTATCCAGCTTGGTGGACTAGTTTTATCAATCACCTATACTGCAACGCACAAATAGATAATTATGAAACCCTGAAGTATTTTTTGAAGTGCTCTGTTTCTTTCATGGCTTTTCACAGTGACTTACCAGACCTTAAAAAAACCTGATAGTGCCATAAGGAAGTAATTTTAACCAAGTTTTTTCTAGTCAATGTATTGGATTCAAAATTTGTGGCACATAATGAGGATTTGGTATGAGAAAAAGAGAGACAGAAAAGTGTTTGGAGGAGTGTATATAAAAATGAACTGGGTTTGGTAAAGATTTTTTATGTTAAGAGACTAAAAGGTGAAACAGATATAGGAATGATACTCTCAGTCCTTTTCTGAATAATTTCTCCAGACTTTAGAGATATATAAAAAGAATTGTTTTAATCTGGGGATTTACAGTTTTAAAATATGCAACTGTCAAAATGTAACTACAAAAAATAAAATAATAACAATGTTAAAAGGCCTTTCTGAACTTTTCAAGGGCCAGGTAGATCTTTGCAAGAAAATTTTTGTTTGATACACAAAGAAATAATTCATCCTTCTAACACCAAGAAGATCCTAGATGAAATAGCATTACAATGCAAACAAGGAAGTCAGAAAAAATGCTAACATAGTTCAGTATAATGGTTCTCATAATGTGTTTCATCATCACTGGAAACATCACTGATCAAAGCTGATAACTCAGATCTTTGCTTTTCCCAGACTGCTTTAATTGCTGAAATTATGTTTTACTAGTAAACAATGCCTTTAATTAATCCAGTGATATCATATTATAGTAAATTATATATACATGTCATTTTAGCACATATAAATGGCTGAGGGACATCTAGTGCAAGGTTTGTTAATCCCAGGAATCACAGCTTTTAGGGTTTTTTGATTCTCATGAAGCCTAGTAGAAAACCGATTAGGTAGATATGTTCTTGCTTATAAGAAATTGATTATTTTTTCTTATGAACCACTACAAGATAACTTGCTACAAGATAGCAACCTTATTAAGGAAATTCTTTTTGATAACTTAATGCATATTTTCAATATAATTATATTCACATCATTATGTAGGTTATTTCTTTGCATGTGTTATTTAACTAAATTACAGAATTTCCTTCTCTAAGTTTATTTATTTATCATCCATTATTAGAATAATGTATGTATTTTTGTATTTTAAGCCATAATATGTTACACAAATGATAGGATAGTTCAGGAGAATGGACATACATTCTGGATCCACATGACTGGTTGTTTTCCTGCTCAAAAGCTGATGAGCATTTCTTCTTGAACTTAAAAGACTCCTATACTATATAATCTTACAGTATTTTTCTTCCTTTGGGAAATTGTTTTCATAGTCAGTTTGTTTCAGAAAAAATATATTTACTTCAAATCTAGTCATACATTAAGTCTTTTACTGCCATCTTTTAAAAGAGGTTAGTGTGTCTGGTCCTGGCCTTGACACTGGCACAAGAAGAGCTATAACATAAATAAATCCTTGCAGATGCACATAGTGACTCAAACTACCTGGGAAATCAGCTAGCTGTCAAAGTAAGCCCTCTTCATCCCTGCTATGCTCATGCACTTACAAATAAATAAACATCTCTGTCTGCCATGTTCTCCTCTGAGAATACTGAGAAATGTTCTTCCAACCCTAATTTTCCTGTTTCTGCTAGCAAAAGTCAGAGAAGCTATGCAGATGTTTGGATGTACTATGAGTATCCTAAAAGGTTCATAATAAACCTCAAGATCATTATAAAATAATAAAAGTGAAAAATAATTTATATTGGAAAGCACCTCTGGAGTTGCCATGCTCCAATTCTTTCCTCAAAGCAAGAGCAAATGTTAGTAGATCAGATGGTCTAGAATCCTGCACAGTTAAGCATTGATATATGTTTTAATTGTCACCACCTGCTTAAAAGTTCACAATTTCTTTATGTTGACACTTTATTCCTGATTCAGATAACCAAATTCAGGTATACAATTCAGTAATAGGGGTATCTGATGTCTTGTAATATGCTCTAGACCTGAGACCTGTCTCCATCAGCCAGAAGAAGATGGATCTTTCATAGGTCTTATAATGTACTACAGCCCTGTGTGGATTGCCTGGATAATATAGGGATGAGTTCCTGATTAGTCAGTGAAAAAAAGGCATTGTATACAGCATAATTCACCAGTCTAAAACTGAAGTATTTGGAGCTAGATGTCTAAGGAGTAAAAAGAATTAAATTTATTAAAAAAATGTTTTTCTTTTCTTGGAGAACTGGGTCAGGATGGGTAAATCATTCCTTCATCAGCAGTACTGATGTCATTACACTGCCTAATTCTAGATGGGTAAACTAAATAGCATCTTGTATGACCTACATATGTCAGCAGTATTAGCTTCAGACCTATCTATGGCTTTGAAAAGTTTTCCTGAGAAATGACACTAGAATATCAGATGCAGCTTGTGTTATGGATGTGTTTATATTGACAAATTGATTGATTGATTGATTGATTGATTGATTGATTGATTGAAGATAACATTCAGAGACTTTGTGATAAGCTTTGGGTTTTTTATTATTATTATGTACAAGCAATAACTTTTCTCAGAAATGCCTTACAGAATCTTTTAATTAAACATGTGAATACTTTCTGTCATTGTATGCAGATTGTAAGCATTTATGTGATTTTTTATTTAATAGGAGCTACAAGCTATTTCTGCTTTAATTTTTGATGTTAGGTTTTGCCCTTCCTGCCTCTTTTTTTTTTTTAATTTATTTTTATTTATATGTATTTAAAAGGCACCTTTAACATCTTGGATATACTATTCTGACTGAGTGGTCTACTATAAAATATATTAAGCACTGGAGAATTTAAATTTAATTTTAATAATGCAAGGAATAAAGGTGTATTCTTTAGAAAGTATTAGAAACATTGTGCCATAGTTCAAGAGCTCCCTCTTCTGACTCCCAAACAGTATCAGAATGTTTAAAGAAAATCCAGAAAAGTAATTTAATTGTTCTATGACTCTAAAAGTTTACATTGTTTTACCTCTATTTTTTTCAGGTCCGGGTCAAACCTGAAATTCTATACAGTTTTTTTACTTAAAAAAAAACAAAACCAAAACAACATAAATGCCCCCACATCCTCAACCTTTTTAGTAAATCATGCATTTAATAATGGGGAAAAAACTTTCCAAAGTAGTATCAGTTCACCGTTGCATCATACAACATTAAGACAGACAATATTATGGTATGTGTTATATTTATATATATGGTCGGGCAGGACCACTGCAGTGTACAGTGGAATAATCAGAAGCTTCAAGTTTCACAAGCATCATTTTATTGAGTGCAAAAATTGAGTGAGATTTTCAACTCTACCTAATTTTTTTTTCCCCATTGATGTTAGGGTGTTAGAATGATATAGGTCTTAAGCACCTATAAAAATGCAAGTAATGATGAATTTTGCAGTATTGTTTTCCCCAGGCTAGAATCCAGAAGCCAATATTATAGCTTAGAATTCTTTTATAAAGCATATGGGGACACAACTATCATACTTTAGAATGGCACAGGACCAACAGGATAGTTAGCAACAGCTACCAATAGCCAACATTCTTGCTGAGATTCCATTCAAAGCTAGAAAATGGGGGAGGAGGGATGACAGAAATTTTCTTTCAAGTCTCCACGCATATATAATTCAGTATTCTCCACTTGAGATAATGTGCTCTGAAAACCAGCTATTGGCTCTAAATCAAACAAAAGTAGAAGTTCCTTCTTTCTCTAGCATCCAACTAGGATGGAAATTATATTATTCTCTTGTTCCCAAGGTTTTTTTTTCTTTTAATAATTAAAATACTTCTCTAGTATGTAGGAGATCAAGGCTCCATTCTTTCTTTCAGTAATCATTGAAGCAGGGAAATGTGAAGAGCAGTTATGCACACCTTATGTGACTTATGTACTAAATGCAGGAAGAAGTTCCAGCATCTGGAATGAAGCATCTGACCCTTGGAGAGATTTCAAGTCTCTCTTTCTCTCTCTTCTGCTGTTTTAACATTTTTCTCTTTGAAGTAATCAAATCTGGAGGCCTAATTGGGTATTTTCTTATTCTCTGTATACTGAATTAAATTTTACACAAAAACCTACTTAGATACAGACAGTGATTAAGCAAGTGAATTGATACTTAATAGTGAGAACTAGGAGCAGACAGGTTCTGAGAATATTTATTTTCTTTTATGTTAGTATCTGCATGGTTGAAAAGAAATAGCTGGGCACTTCTTCATTTTCTGGAGGAGGAAATCTACTGCACTGAATCAATCCAGTCAAAAATAATTACAGGAATATTTACTTTCAGAATGTGTAAATGTGATGTGTCACAATATACAGCTACACAAGCATCAAAACATTTTCACATATGTCCAAAAGGAACTCCCTTGTGACACTTACTTATGTGATACTTACTATTTAAAGAAAACTAGAGACTTATGAAATACAGAAAACTCCATTTGAACTGCATCTTTTTAAAATACAGTTTTAGATTCTAAATTTAACTTGGAACACTAACTATATAGGTCTTTTGGGACATGGCTGAGTAAATCTTTAGTTATTCTGTACTCACCTCTTTCTAGACATCTTACACCTTACTCTTTCTTATTTATATATCACCAACTGCGTCTAATGTAGGATGTATTCAGAATTTTTTTCTTTATTTTAAATCTAGAGCACCCATTCTTTCTTAAAATCATAAAACATTAAACATATGAATTTTCTAATAGTGAATCAGACACTTCTCTAAGTTGCATTCCAGAATATATGTAATGAATGCACATTATTTTCATGTGCATATGTTAGTGTCATAAGCCAAAGCCTAACAGTACTAACAGTGCACTTCCTCTAACCATGAGTATTAGTTATATTTATACTTGAAAGAATCAGGGAGAGTACAAAGTAGTCAAATGTATTTATGTACAGAAGGATGTATTCTTAACATATGCAATGTCACACATCAGGAAATAACTTCTGTCTAATAAATCATTTGATTTGTAGAAAGATTTACAAGTTTTCCTGTAGTCAGAATCACAGTCTCGCAGAATGCATAGATACATATACAAGTGTGTTTTCTTACAGAGTAATGAATTTTCCTAAGTATTTCCTTACTCTTTAATATTCTTGAATATTTCCTTATCTGATCCTCAGTCTAGAACTTCTATTGTTTCTTTTCTTTCTCTCCAAAGATTCTGACAACTTTGTGGTCTATATATATATATAATATACATGTGTATTTCAGGGAATTTTTCTTATTGTAAGATTCTCCTTAAAGCTCTTATATTTGATATATTGTTAATTTCCTCAATTTTAAAGATAACTTTTAAATCTTAGTGGGTTTAAATAGGTCTGTCAATCAAAAGGGCTCAGTTATTAATTCCGATCTTAACACAGAATTTTGGGACCTAGTTTCATGATCACCCTGTTATTAAGCTCTTGCTCATCTCAAAATATTCAAGGTGGGTTTTTTTTTTTAATCAAATAATCCCATTGGATTTTCTAAATGCTGTTGAAAAACCTATGAGAGAATGTCAAAGGAGTGACAACCCCTTTTAGTGTGCATGAAAGTCTTTTAACATGCAGTGCACATCAAGATACTTACAGAAACTCCAGCAAATAGCAGATAAGTGGCAAAAAAGGTCAAGTTTTAATCCACTTTTTGTTGTAATTTTCCGTCTGAGATGTCCTCCATCACAGTGCATACCAAAATTTATTTAAATTGTTACCACTTTTCTGAGAGTTAATCCTAGATAACTTGTGGGAAACAGAAGAACATGAAAGAAAGAAAATATAAATAAGTGGTTAAAACCTCTATATCTTACCTTGGGATTTTTACTTATATTTTTGAGAATGTTAATCTAACTGCATAGCTTGAATTATAAGGTGTATTGTAAGGCCTTTTCCTGAATGTTTACATTCTTCTCCATAGATAACAAGGTAACAAGACAAAATATGGCCCTAAAACCCTTGGACTTGCTTCGAAAGGAGGGCAGATCTGGGGTGGGTGTAGGGAACTAGAAGAATTCTTGTTGGATACTTTGGGGACATAGGAGTTAGACAATATTCAGTTGGGTAGTTTGGTGGGTGGTTGATTTTAAAAGTTATAAATGTAAGGAGATTATTGTTGTGCTCTCTTCGGACACGGACAATGACCAGTAAAAAGCTGTTCTTTTCCTTTTATCTCTATTAATTTGTGTCATGGTTTTTATTCCCTATTTTGATTCCAGGCAACATTGTGACACTGTCAAGCTACTAAAAATGATAAACACACAAGCATGAATTAAATATTTATATTCACATTTAAAGAATAATTGAGAAATAACCAAAAAAAAAAAAAAAG